>JAHIAM010004754.1:0-37738 GCA_021605205.1 Aegilops longissima
TTAATTGAACATAACATTAATTCAAAGTTTTGAATGACATTTGTAGTCTGAATTGATTTGGTACATTACGTTAGGCTTGTTAGGAAATTTCAACCCGGCATTAATAGCCGAAATATTTAAGATATATCTTTGTCTCATTGTGCTACGACAAAACCCTCCATCTCAACGGCGCCTTGCTATTCCAAAATTACAAGCATGCGTGAAAACTCCCACCTCCTGTGAAATACCGACCTGCGATATGCCCGTGATACCCACGAACAGAAAGAACCGCCTCAAATCGGTAGAGGTACTTTCGTAACTTACCACATTTCGGACAATGCGCGTCCCTCGCCATGGTTCCCCACTCCCATCCCATCCGCCCACCCATTAGTACACGAGGCCGGAAAACCATGAAGCCCACCCTCTCATCCGCCACCCGGTAGGAGCCTCTTCCCCGACAGCGTCATCCACAGCAACACCTCGGCGCCCCTCATCCACCGTCTGGGATGAGGATCCGTCGTCGATCTGGTTGTCCATGCCGATTCAGCCACCCGTTCTCCACCTCAAGGAGCTGCCCGGCGTTCCCCTCGTCTTTCGCACCACCTCCATTCCCCCTTTGTCGTCTTCACTGCACCTTTGGAAGAGCATCATCATCACCGTTTCCTTGGATGAAGTTGCGGCCCTAATCGGCTTCACCAAGAGGTTGTACACTAATCGCCGCATTTTCTTCTTGATTCGATCTCACGGTGCTACGGCGCTTGGTCCCGAGCCGACAGTAGCGGCTCCATCCACGGTGGCGTCACGGCCACTTCCTCAGCGGCTCGCTCCCTCGGCGGAGCGTCCACATCGATAGGAGATGCTGCTGCTTTAGCTCTCGCTTCATGCTGCTGCTCTGCTCTTGCTCTCGGTCCCCTACAGTCTGCTCTTGCTCTTGCTCTTGCTCGTGATGCTGCTCTCGCTCTTGCTCTTGCTTGCGATGCTGCTCGATTGCTTCACCTTGATCGACTGAATCGACTTTTGGGTCGATTGATTTTCAGGGGTGGGGGGCTCATGGAGTTAAGGAAGAACCGGCCCTTGCGGGGGGGAGCTCACCAGTACCCACTATCTATCTTGGGTTCGGGGTGGGGGCGTGATCGTCTCCGTCGTATCTACTTTTCCAAACACTTTTGCCTTGTTTTGGACTCTAACTTGTATGATTTGAATGGAACTAACCGGTTGGCGCTGTTTTTCTGAGAATTGCCATGATGTTGTTTATGTGCGAGAAAACAAAAGTTCTCGAATGACTGAAACTCCACGGAATATCTTAGAAAAATAATAAAAATCCTCGCCAAAGATGAAGACCAGAGGCCACACCTGTCCACAGTGGGGCGCCCCCACACTGGCGCGCCCCCTACCTCGTGGGCCCCACGGAGACCTTCGATGCCAACTCAACTCTATATATTGGCTTCGGAGAAAAAAATCAGAAAAGAAATCATCGCGTTTTACGATATGGAGCCGCCAAGCCTAAAACCTCTCGGGAGGCTGATCTGGAGTCCGTTCGGGGCTCCGGAGAGAGATTCGTCGCCGTCGTCATCATCAACCATCCTCCATCGCCAATTTCATGATGCTCACCGCCGTGCGTGAGTAATTCCATCGTAGGCTTGATGGACTTGATTCGCCTTTTGTTATGATACTACAAGGGGAGGTAAGGAACTGCCATCTAGCTCTGCACTTGATTCGCCTTTTGTTATGAGTAAGCTTGCGACACCTAAACCTGTACGCTATTAGTTACGATATATGGCATGTCATTGATGATGCCATACGCTATGCATGATACTTATGATGAAACTACTTCTATGCTTGATACTCTGTTCCCCTTGGTGAATTTCTTGATGAGCAATTTCTAGGGCTAGAGAGAAAGAAATTATTAGGCGATAATATTGATGAAAGTGATGATGAAGATATACCTGCTATTCACGAGGTTATCTTTTTGATATGGAATCTTCTGCAGCTATTTTTGCACCTTAAGATGAATCTGAACTTAAGAGGCTGTTAGTTAAATGGAGTAAAGAATCTCTTAGAGACAGAATGAAACCTGACCTGCTTTTGCTACTTCACCTATTTGTGTTCCCGATAAGGATTATGAATTCTCTGTTGATCTGATATAATTACTTTGGTTGAATCTGATCCTTTTCATGGTTATGAATCTGAAACTGTTGTGGCGCATCTTACTAAATTAAATGATATAGCCACCCTGTTCACTAATGATGAGAGATCTCGCTACTTTTACATCCTTAAAATATTTCTGTTCTCATTAACGAGTGATGCTAAGATAAGGTTTAATTCTCTTGATCCTGGTTGTGTGCGTAGTCCCCAGGACATTATTTATTACTTCTCTGCTAAATATTTCTCTACTCATAAGAAACAAGCTTCTTTAAAGGAAATATACAACTTTGTGCAAATTGAAGAGGAGAGTCTCCCACAACCTTGGGAGGCTTCTCAAGTTATAATGCTATGCTGATCATCCTCTTAAGAAAAATGAAATACTTGATATCTTTTATAATGGACTAACCGATGCTTCGAGAGATTACGGATAGTTGTCTTGGCTCTCTTTTTAGGGAAAGAACACTGTCGGTTTGGGTTCCGGCAGACCCTTGAGGTTCGAACCTTGGGGTGCTGTGAAGATCTCGCCCTCTACCTACCTGCACCCACCGCCTCGCTAGGATCTAAACTGAAAGGAACAACACAAGAGACACAAGGTTTATACTAGTTCGGGCCACCATTGTGGTGTAATACCCTACTCTAGTTTGTGGTGTGGTGGATTGCCTCTCGGGCTGATGGTGATGAACAATACAAGGAAGAACAGCCTCACGAGGGTCTGTTCTTGGCCGGGGCGATGAACTGCTTGGAGGAGTTCAGTCGCTCTCTCTCTCTCTCTCTCTCTCTCTCTCTCTCTCTCTCTCTCTCTCTCTCTCTCTCTCTCTCTCTCTCGATTCAAGATCAAGCTCTCTCCCTATTCCAGATGCCCCTAGCTGCGTGCGTGGCTAGTCCTATTTATGAGGCAGAGGCCACAGGCCTCTTCCCAAATATTGAGCAGGGGGGCGTAACAATTGGCCATTTGAAGGGAACATCTGGTACACTTATCGACTAAAGTTGGTCCTCGCTTTGTCAAAGGCTCTGGTGAGTGGCCTTGACTTGGGCTCCACAATGACTTCCTTCCTGCCGTTAGGCTGGTCTTGGTCTTATTGCACGAAATGGGCGCCTTTGCTTGATGCTCTACGCTGCGCTTGCTCCTTTGCACCAAAGGAAAGGAGGACAACTGCTGCGGGCTGGCGCCGCTTTGGCACCCTTAGTGCGTCATGGCTAGCGTCATGGGCACCTCGTGAGTACCTATTTGAGGAGTTCGGACTAGGGGTGTCCGGATAGCCAAACTATCATCATCGGCGGACTCCAAGACTATGAAGATACAAGGTTGAAGACTTCGTCCGTGTCCGGATGGGACTTTCCTTGGCGTGGAAGGCAAGCTTGGCGATCTGGATATGTAGATCTCCTACCATTGTAACCGACTCTGTGTAACCCTAACCCCTATCCGGTGTCTATATAAATCGGAGGGTTTTAGTCCGTAGGACGAACAACAATCATACCATAGGCTAGCTTCTAGGGTTTAGCCTCTTTGATATCGTGGTAGATCTACTCTTGTAACACACATCATCAATATTAATCTAGCAGGGCGTGGGTTTTACCTCCATCAGAGGCCCGAACTTGGGTAAAACATTGTGTCCCTTGTCTCCTATTACCATCCGCCTAGGCGCTTGCAGTTCGGGACCCCCTACCGAGATCCACGGTTTGACACCGACATTGGTGCTTTCATTGAGAGTTCCTCTGCGTCGTCGCCATCGGTGGGATGCCTCATCTCGTCATAGAGGCGATACTATATCAAAAGGCCTTGGCGCTGGCGAACTCTTGACTAGGTGGTTTCTTATGACCGCCGGTCCGGCCACCGTGGCAAGCGATGACCTCTCGAGTCATCGAAACCAATCTCGAGTTAGTTCAGAACTTGCCCGAGCAGTTAGATCGATCGAGCTCTCCTCCATAAGCGAGCTCTTGGATCGCATCGCTGCCACAGGAGTCGCCACATACTACGACGGATCGGACCTAAAACCGATCTGAGAGAAATCAATTTTCCCGGGCTACCCATCATATTTCTTGTGATAGAGCAGCAATGTGGCGATTCTTCTTGTATCTTAAAGACTAGTTGTGTCGGTTCCGATCCCTCCATGCGGTTCTGCGGAGGGGCGGACATCGACCAAACCACTGAACTTAAAGTCAGGCGGCGGGTTGGACTCATTGGATAACACTCAAAAATCCAAACTTCCAAGTTCGGAAACTTCTCGGCCCTTAAGTCCTGAATTGGACAGGGTTCCGGATCTAGTTCCACCCGCCCACCCAAGCATTAGCGATCTCTGGAATTCGGCAAGAGCCGCTGAAGCAGTACATCATTCTTGGGCGATTCCTCCTGGTTAGAACAGGATAAGGACTGCCCGAGAGGAGGGCGCAATCCCAATTTTCTGCAATAATTGCACGGACAAGAGAATCCTAAGCGCCATAAGTCGTCGCGAAATTACGCTTTAATGACTTGGCGACCATAGTACAAAAAATCTTGTGCGATGGAGGCGCTGGAAAACGAAAGTAAATTTTGGGATAATCCGGCCCGAATACATCCCTAGTCCGGAACAAAAGGCGCATCATTATCAAGCACCGGGTTGAATACCAAAAACAAAACCCCTAAAGTGCGGAACGTCTTTGGAGGGTTGGCTCAGCGGACCACTGCAAAATCCACGACCACGGGCGCCACTCCAACACATAGCCTTGGCGTGTTGGATACTCGACAGTGGCCAAAAGTGGCGTGAAGCTTTTCGCCCGACAACCAACCCAGCGATACCGGATGCGGTATTAACAGGTCTTGAGACTTTCGCATCAAATAACATGCGGAAGCGAACAATCCGCAGCCTCGTCGAAGTCTACCAAGTAGCAACAACAAATCCATGGGCGACACGGCTATCACCTTCAACGCCGGCCAGCGAACCTAAATTCGAACAGCGGAGCACCAGCCGCATTGGTCCTCGGTCCGATAGTAGGCGGTTTTCGTCTTACTAAGGTACTCATGGATGGCGGCAGATTAAACCTCATCTATGAAACCCTTCAAAAATGAAATTGGTGGAGCCGCATTGGCGAAGCAGCACAACCTTGGAGGATAATCCCGATCGAGAAATGCGCTGCGTGGAAAAATCACACTAGATGTAGTGTTTGGCTCACGGACAATTCTGGTCCGAGGAGGTCACGTTCAAGTGGCCCCATTCGACAGCGGATATCACGCTTTGTTAGGGCGAGAGGCATTCTCGGTCTTCAAGCTATACCCCTACAGGTACATGAAGCTCAAAATGCCGGACCCAATGGGATAATCACTCTACTTGATGATCCGAGATCGGCACTCCAGCGCTGAAAATAAGACAGCCGCTTGGCCCTAGAGGCATTGTCCAAAGCCCTAAGCGGCGGAGGAACTAGCTTCTTTCGCTCCATGGTGGATAGGGGCGATGTGGTACTCGATAAGAGGTCCAAATCCACCTCTTTTAAACCTGCGGGCAGAGATAGCCAAATTTCAGGTCCATCCGCGGACCCCACAAAAGGCGGCCTCCATTGGGGCACAATTAAGTCGATGTCAAGGCCGCTTTCGAGAATTCCTTGGGGAAAATTGGGACGATTTTGCTGGCATCCCTCGAACATGCGGGAATCCCACCAGTTGGCGAGCACGACCTAAATATCTAAAAAGTTCAAGCATCAAACAAGCTCTTGGCGATTTTGAGCCCAAAGGCGAGGCAATGGGAGAAAGCTAGTCAAACTCTTAGAAGCGGATTCATCGAGAGATATAAAGCATCCGAACTGGCTAGCCAATCTAGTAATGGTACCAAAAAGGACAAATCTGGCGCCTCTGCGTCGATTTTAAAGACCTTAACAAGGCCTGTCCAAGGACCCGTTCCCCTCCCTCGCATCGACCAAATCATCGATGCTACCGCGAAACACGATTCATTGTGCTTCCTCGGCGCATACTCGGATACCATCAAATCAAGATGGCGGAGAAAGACCGAGCATAGCGGCATTCATTACTCCATATGGGCCATTACCTTCAACACAATGCCCTTGGACTCAAAAACGCCGGCGCAACATATCGGCGCATGATTCAAACATATGCGGCTACCGGATAGGCAAAGCAGTAGAGGCATCGTGAGGCGATGTGGTCGTTAAGACCAAACAACGTCGGAACTCTAGTAGAAGACTTGAGGTGGCATTCGACAACCTCGAGCATATGACATTAAGCTCAATCCGGAAAAATCGTCTTTGGCGTACCAGCGGAAAGCTCTTGGGCTTCATCGTATCCGGTCGAGGCTGAAGCAAACCGGCCAAAATCGAGCTCTGTCACAATTGGATATTCAAAAGACCTCAGCAGATACAAAACTAACGGATGCGTGGCGGCCTTAAATCGCTTCATCTCCCGTTGGGAGAAAGGCTCTGCCCTCTACCGCCTCCTCGGCTGCCGAACATTTGAATGGGCCGGATGCTGCCTGACGGACTTCGAAGAAATAAAGGCCATCACGGCAACAAATCCGGTTCGGCGCGCCCAACACAGGCAAGCCTATGTTATTATATATCGCAGCAACACATCAAGTTGTTAGCGGTACTCGTCGTTGAGCGAAAGCAGAAGGGCACAAATTCCCTCTTCAAAAACCAGTGTACTACATATCCACTGTTCTAACTCCATGCAAATCCCGGTACCCACATGATCAAAAGATAGAGTATGTGGTGTTCATGGCATCCCGGAAGCTACGTCACTACTTTCAAGAGTGTTCAATAGCGGTGGCCTCCAAGTACCTCTCCATGATATTATAAACAATCATGACATAGCAGGCAAGATTGCAAAATGGGCTATCGAGCTCTTACCATTTGACATAACCTACAAACCACGGCGAGCTATAAAATCGCGAGTTACGCGGACTTCATCGCCGAATGGACGAAGCGAACTCCCTAAAAAATGCTGGTAGCGTACTCCAACTGGATCATGCATTTGAGCGGATCCAAAATGTTGGCGAGCTTGGGGCTGGCGTCGTCTGGCGTCTAGCAGAGACACAATCAATCGTACTTCAAATAATGTACATGGACTCCAACAACGCGGCGAATCACGATCCATACAATCGTGCTTCAAATAATCTCCATGGGCATTCAAGCGCCTAGAGGTGCGTGAGGATTCAAACCCGCAATATCCCAAGTAAATGGAGACTTCGGCGTAAAGATCCAAAAATGGCAGCTTACATAGCGTCGTCCTAAAATGTCAGCTCGGTTGAAGGACTAGAATTCCATCATGTAGCCGGGATAATAACCGGGCAGCGAGCGTGTTAGCACATCATCAGCGAAAGCAGGCGCCGTCCCTCTAACATCTTCTGGAGCGGCTCTTTAAGCCATCCGTATTATGGGAAGAGAGTCCGGAAATAACAATCCGAACCAGCTGCATCACCTAAGTCGAGACCATTACGACACAATCGGTAGCTAAGCCAATGAAGTAACACCTTGACTCACGAAATAATGGCGTCATTGCCCGTGGACAGAACCATTCCTAGCCTACTTAATGCGGCATGAACTACCGAAGACCAAAATGAGGCCCGCTGCATAGTTCGGCGATCTAAAGCCTACAAGGTCCATGAGGAGAGCTTTATAAGAAAAGCACAACGGAGTCCTTCAAAGGTGTATCTCCGAAGAGGAAGGCGAAATCTCTGGCTGACATTCACGCGGACTCGGCGGGCACCACCTACAGCCGGGCCCTTGTAGGCAAGGCCTTCCGTCTGGATTTTATTGGCCGACAGCCGGGCGGATGCTCGAGTTTAGTCCAACGATCGTCGGTTGCCAGCTCTTTGCTAATCGAGCCATATACCACCCGCCCTCAAAACTATACCCATTACGGCGTTTGCGGTGCAGGGGCTTGACATGGTCGGACCCCTTAAAGGGGACCCTGGCACAAATACTTATTGGTCATGGTGGACAAATTCACCAAATGGATTGAGGCCAAGCCGGTTAAAGCAGCGAGAATCCGGACGGTGATAGACTTCATATCCGGGGTAGTAAACCGTTTGGTGTCCCCACAGCATCATCATCGACAGCGGCACAAAATTCCACGGCCCGCGAGTTAAACTCTGGTGCAAAAACATGGGCATTAAGCAAATTACGCTTGATCTATCACCCCAAACTAACGGTCAAGTTGGCGAGCAAATGGTCTAATCATGGCGGCATCAAACCCAGACTAGTGCGGTCCCTCAAGGAATCTAACACGCACTGGGTAGAGGAGCTCGACTCCGTACTCCGGGGCTGCGGACCCGTAAACCGAACTACAGTTCACACCATTTTTCATGGTATCGGGCAGAGCAGTCTGCCCTGCGATATAATCCATGACTCACCTGCGTAATGCGCATATGCGAAGAAAGAAAAGCCGAGCTAGATCGGCAGGACAGTCTGGGCGCCTTAGAGGAGGCGGGGCGTGGCAAAGGCTTGTTCCGCATTTTATCGATAACGGCTCGAAGATATCGAAGCGGAGAAATGCAGGCCAAAACTTACAATGTTGGCGAACTTGTTCTCGCTGCCGGACAAGAAAAGGACAAACTCAAGCCCAAGTGGGAAGGTCCCTTCATCATCGACCAAGTCGACCCGGTAGGAGGCGTACCGTCTCATAACGCGTCGGACAACCGACTCGGAGCGAACCCATGGAGCATAGCCCGTCTCCGAAGATTCGCTTCTAACGCCCGGCCTCGAGTTCGTCTCACTCCCCTGTCCACTCCTTGTTTTACTGTCTCTCCTCCTCCTCCTTCTTCCCACTTTCTTTTTTTACCTTTTATGGGCTGATTTGCGCTTTGTTACACACTTGATGTGCCCCAGCACTCATTATACTGGGGCTTCTTTAAGAAGCTTATTCATCTGAGCTTCATGCCCAATACATGTCATACTTCGCATGTACCTTTTATTCACCATTATATGCATCGATATGACTTGAGTTTTGGCCAAGCTGGGTTGCTGGCTCCGTGCTTACCCCTACGTTCGATTGTTCGGCTAGGAGGTAAAGGGAGCACCTCTGCGATTATTCTTGCCGGGTCAGCCGGATGTGTACCTCGAGGTGGGTGAAGCCGGCTAAGCGTTCTTAAGATAATATTGATTGGTGACTTGAAAGATGATTTATTACTTACTTATTTATCTGCCCCAGATGCTTTTCTACTATTTTACTGATCGGCATTGCACTTTAGGGCATGCCTCCCGAGAAAGGAACCCATACGGAACTATTCTCCTGGAAGATGTTTCTTACTAACCATGTAATATAACATAACTAGTTGGGCACTTATGCGATAAAGCAATTATGACCCCGGCGCCTTGTCTCCATGCATGCCCGGTTCTTTTATAACCTTAAGGGTATTCGGACACACTCTCGGACTGTTAGGTCCGAGTCGGCGAAGCAGTCCATAAAGACAAGCGATCTACAATCCGGCTAGAAGGCATTTTACATGTCATTTCAAATTACATCGTCAAACCGGTGATTGTACTCCTCTTCAATCCCATCTAACAGGCTGTCTAATTCTGATCTGTTGGAATATTCATGACCAGTTCTACTTGGCGTACATCAACTCACGAGGGATCTCCTTCCCATCGGGCCCTTGAGTCCGACCTCGGCCATGTGGTTTGGATGGAACTTGGGTAACATGTCTTCACCATGGCCAGGCCTCCTGGCGCCACTGACGGCAGGCCGATATCTTCCACAAGCGGAGGCGTCGCCGTGCTCCTGAAGCTTCTCGGCAAGCTCACCAAGGCCCTCGGGTAGGGAGGCGGATGGCCATAAAGCATGAGCAGCGCCACTCATCGCTTTTGCCAAAACACGTTCGAGCAATTGCACTAGCTCGGGAAGTTGGTCACCCGTTGACTCAGGCATTTCCTCCGAGGGACTGTGAGCACACCTAAAGACATATTTACGTCAATCGTCTTCCTCGCTTGAATTCTTCTTTTCAAAGGAATTCGTTCAAGCACTACTATAAATGCCGGCAATGGCGCTGATTCTCCTTCACGGGCAGGACAGCTGGGCCGACCACCTTTCAGCTCTTCTCCTTCTTTGGGTGTGGGCATCTTGGAGCTTGTTTCTCTCCTGCACCTTCATAAGCACCCTCTCATGCCTTTAGGCCTTGATAGCTGTTGCTTGTCCGGATTTAGTCCGGCGCCCTTTGCAATATTATTGTGATTCACGCCACACTTTGCTAAATAATTATCTTTTAAAGTATGTCTTACCAGTGGGGTCTGTGGCTCCCCACAGCGGCAGTCTTGGCTTCAAGTTGGGCCTTGCACTCTTGGAGCTCTGGGACAGTGTGTGTTCTTCTCATAAGACCCTGCATAATAATTGATCCTTAAATCAGTTATTTCAACTACTTTAAGTCTCGGAGACTCTTGGCATATATAACTATTAAAATTACCTACCCGTATGTCTTTCACATACTGCTCCGTGGCTCTGGTTAACCCATCTTGGCGGCACGGAGTGCGCGTTCCGCTTTAAAGGCATTGCGCCTCGGGGAAAACAGCGTCACGAAGCTTGTCGTGACGCCTTTGTGATTCATGGTGCTCTCCACCTCGGGCGGGTGGCGGACAGCTGTCGGCATCCTCCGTCGGAGGCGTCCAGTTCGCCTTGTATTCCCCTCCCTCCCGGACCATGCGTTGGAGCATGGCGGCGGATTGCAACCTCTCCGGACCTTTGTCCGTGAGTGCTCTTCTGGAAAAGTTATGAGCATTAATATACCTTCTAGGGATCCTTCCCTTAAAAATAAGCGGTGCTCCGTACCGTTCTGGCGGCGTCTCGGTTGCGCCACCTCCTCTTCCTCCTACGGGCGGGCTGATCCTTGTTGGTCGGCCGCGCGAGTTCGGCTTCCGCCTTAAAGGCACATCTGCGATACACCATCGGCATGGGATGGTCAGAATTGGCAGCGGATCAAATGATGGTGTCAAGACCTCGGTCGTAGGCACTGGGAGGCGAAAACAAACGGGGTAGTCAGCCGTAATGGCAACTAGGGCATTGTCTATGCTACGTTGGTGGAACACCCGTCAATCAGCTCCACCTTTATGTCGGATCCTCTTGGAGGCGGATCAAGGATCGTTCGGATCCTCGGGCTGTGGCGCTAGGCTTCATATGCCCTCCGTCCGGCGCAGCTCTGCGTCGAAATCACGAGTAAGATACTTGACTTTAAAAAAGGTGTATGGATCGGGTAGATGAACATCCGCACCCAGCTCAGAGGTTATGCATAGAAAATCCATTCAGCGGATTCTTGCGGAGAAGTCCTCCTCCTCTCCCTTGTACAAGCGGACAGGATCTTTGCGGATCGGCTGCGAGCCTAGCCCTTTGCGGCCATGACGGGTGGCGTCATCTTCCCGTTGAAATCCCACATGGGTGGCCCCTATATTGGAGTGGCTGCACCCTCGCATAATGCTGCGTGGCCATGACTCCAATCATGGTCAATCCGGAATGGGCGATAACCTAATCCGGCCCATCGGATAATGGGCGCTCTCATCATCTTCCGTTGAGGGCTCATGAGCGCCAACTCAGGCGTTTCTTCAAGGAGCATTGTTGAACTCGGGAGGCGATCCGGACTGGATCCCGCGGGCGTCCTCCATGTAGAACCATTAGAAGGCCAGTCTTCGGGCGCCTTCTTGAGTGCGGATAGATATCCGGTCGGCGATCACGCCATATTGGCTCCGCCCACTTGGTATCTCGACCCCTCATGAGCAGAGTGCGAGACAAAACAATCTCTTCCACGAGGGCAAAATGGGGCTCGATGCCCAAAACAGCTTCTTAAAAAGCTTCGAAGCCCATGACGTGCAAAATGGGCGGGCGTGAGGTGGTGAAGTTGGAGTCCATAGAACTCTAAGGCCCCGGAGAAGCGGATGTATGGAAATCCGAGGTCCCCTTATTAGATGGGGACAAAGCATACCCGCTCCCTTTGGAAGGGTTGGGGCGCTCTCACCCTGCTTCCACCCTTGTAGGTGGCCAGTCGGCTCGAACCCGAAACCATGAAAGCTGGGGAAGATATCCCTCGGTTTGAAGCACCACTAGCTGTTGTGTGTGGCTGAGCATCTCCCCAATCTCTGGCTTAGGGCTGGGGCCGAGAGGAGGAGCAGCGTCGGCTATCCATGATGGAATGGATTTTTGTTAGGCGCTTGATGAGAACTTGCGGATGGAGGATGGTGTGAGCTGGATCTAGATCCTCGCCTCTCTTGTAGGCGGCTCGTTCGCATGACTAGGGGTAAAATGTAAAAATATCCCAGCCTTTTCGCATTAAATGCGACACGTGGAAGAAGGCCATTATTAGGCGTAGAAGCCGAGGAGGCGCAACATTTATAAAGAAGCGGACACTATTCGGCGGGAACATGAAGTTTGAAGGAGAACCCGCCTTGCAATGCCGAAGACAACATGCTGCGGGACTCATCATCATTGAAGCCTGGTTCAGGAGACTCTTGAGGAGTTCGGACTAGGGGTGTCGGATAGCAAACTATCATCATCGGCGGACTCCAAGACTATGAAGATACAAGATTGAAGACTTAGTCCCATGTGGGATGGGACTTTCCTTGGCGTGGAAGGCAAGCTTGGCGATACGGATATGTAGATCTCCTACCATTGTAACCGACTTTGTGTAACCTAACCCTATCCGGTGTCTATATAAACGGAGGTTTTAGTCCGTGGGGCGAACAACAATCATACCATAGGCTAGCTTCTAGGGTTTAGCCTCTTTGATCTCGTGGTAGATCTACTCTTGTAACACACATCATCAATATTAATCTAGCGGGGCGTGGGGTTTTACCTCCATCAAGAGGCCGAACCTGGTAAAACATCGTGTCCCTTGTCTCTGTTACCATCCGCCTAGGCCTGATTCGGACCCCCTACCGAGATCCGCGGTTTGACACCGACACCGCCTTGATCTCTCCGCCTCCTCATGAGCCACCTGATGAGGCCGTGCTGAGAAGCTCCACATCGTCCGCCCACGAGGCTTGGCCCCTCGAGAGGGTCTTGAGCTTGTGTTGATGAAGATGGGGCGTGATGGGCCCCCTGAGCCATGCGCAGGCGGCGAGCGGAGCAATGCAGGGACCCCGTTCCCAGAGCGCAAGTGATGGCCCCGGGTCCAAAGCGCGCCCGGACTTGGCGGCGAGAGAAAGCGAAAGGGCAAGTGTGAGCGCCGTGAGCCCATCTGACCAACTGACCTTAGGCACCGCGTGGCGGTTGATTGGGCGTGGGTGCCTTAGCAACCGCTCGAGTTGATAAAGGAGGCGGCATCGCCTGACTTTGCTTCCCTTGCTTTCTCTGATTCTTTGCTCGAGATCCCCTTTCTTGCGCCTCTCCTTCCTGCCTCCGAAATCTTGAGATCCACGCCATTGCCACGCCCTAGGAAGGCATGGCGCCTCGCCCGAACCGGCGGACCTGGTACTCTTTTGCCTGGACTCGCATGAGCGTGTGCCGGAGGCAAACCTTGCCAGGTGCGCCGGATGGTGGCGGGCGCGAGGGCATCGGCAAGCGAAGGTGTTCAAGGCAGGCTCCGCCCTCCACGAGGGCCAAGGAGCACCTTCTATCCGCTCTTTGTAAGCGCCATTGCTGCGATCGATGCCTCCCTTTTCCGAGTTCTTCTTCTCCGTCCTCCGCCATTACAAGCTACAAGCTCGCATCTCCACCCCAACTCTGTTCTCCTTACAGCGATCTTCGCCTACTATTGTGAGGCTCACGTCGGGGTGCAGCCCTCGATGGCCCTGCTGCGCCACTATTTCTCCCTCCGGACCTCTCGTGGTTCCATCTCTGCGTGTCTTGAGCTTAAATCAGCGTCACGGTAGCTCCATCGCCATTTCGAACCCGGGAAGAGGATTGAGGGCTTGCAGGAGCAAGTGGGTCTTGGTAGATGTTGCGCATCCATCCTCGGCTAATCTTGCCCACGGGCTTACGCACTCGGCGATTGGTCTCGAGTGGAGCTCGTGGACCCAGCATGAGGCGGTGTTGAGAAGATGGACATGGATCTGAGCCGGCCAGCATGGCGTGGCCCGAAGCTGACCGGCGTCGTGTCACGAGAATTCTGGAGCACCGGTGGCTCCAACCGTTAAGTACCCACTTCGATGTGGAGCCCACCAGCCCAGCGGTCTTGCTTAGCGAAGACACAGCTGCGGTTCTCCATTCTTTGGTCGAGGCGGCGTGGCGAGGTTGGGCGCTCTCGCCCTGTTCCTCATGACGGCCGAGGCGTGTAGTGGAGTCCATGCCCGTCTTCAGCGAGGGGCGGGCCCGTGCTTCGGAGGTTCCGAGACCGGTGGGCGTGTCCTCCGGCGACTCAGTGAAGAAGAAGGGAGAAGGGAGGCGATGAGGAGGGCTCGACTCGGCCCGGCGAATGATGGAAGTCGAGGGCTCCCCTCCCTCGGCGAAAGATCCGCATTCTCCGCCTTTCGGCTGACGGCAGTGGGATGAGGATGATGAGCAGGTGGCGGGGCTTGCCCCGATCCGAAGAAGGATGGGACGGGCTGATCCCAGCGGATCTGCCCAGCCCGAAGCGATCCGTGTTGGCATATACACTCCAGCTCCTTGAAGCTGATCCTTGCGGCCGGCTCTCGGGCTTCAAGTATGGCGGAGGTTGCTCGAGCCTGCGGCCGACTAGTAAGTGCTCGATTCCTATCTTATTTCTTGTTTTGTTGCTGAGGCTTGACATACGTATCTCTAGGATGAGGCTGGCGCCATGACAAAGAGCAGAAGGATCTCTGAGCTTCCGTGCGGGCAGCGCCTCTGCCCTTGAAAGAGGTGACCGCAATGTCTGGCCTCTCTGCCCGGTCATCCTCCACGAGGCTGGCTGGAGCAGTGCAGGCGAGCTCAGCCTGGCCCAATCGGCTCTGAGGTGCCCTTGCACGATCTGCCACCACAGCCATTGGCGCCTTGAGCTCCGCCTCAGGATCTTGTAGTCATGTTGCCGCCTTCTCCTCCTACCCACCATTGCTTTGTCTCTCAGACTCCTCCTACCATTCTGGATCGTGCTGCTGCCCGAACTGGACCCATTGTGACGGGGATCTTTTTGAAGCGCCGACCCTCGTCTAGTGGCCGGGCGCTTGGAGCTAACCCAGCTGGATTCGCTCGGCCGCTTTGATTGAGTAGCGCTGGTCCAGGCCTCGGCAGCTGCAGCGAGGAGAAGCAGGCCGTCCTTGAGGCAGCTGCTCATGACGCCGCCTTGGGAGGTAGCCGATGTCGAGAGTCCGCAAAAGGCCCTGGAGAAGCGAGCTGCAGGGCCTCTTGGGACCAACTTGCCACTTGAGAGGCCATATCGCTAAGAGGAGGAAGGCATGAAATCTCGCGAGGTGGCCGTCAAGGATCGGGGCGCAAGCTCAAGCGCAAGTGAAGCGCCTAGGCGTCTTTGGAGCAAGTTGGGCCGAGGAAGGTCGAGGCTGGGCCAGCACGGCAGGGTCCTTACCGAGGATCGCGTAGCCTTCCGCGGAGATGGAGGAAAGGCTCGCCTCCTTGAGGGAGCTTTAACAATGGCTGGAGAGAGGCCAGCTGGCGGCTGGAAGGGC
Organism: Aegilops longissima; assembly: GCA_021605205.1. Lineage (NCBI taxonomy): Eukaryota > Viridiplantae > Streptophyta > Magnoliopsida > Poales > Poaceae > Aegilops > Aegilops longissima. The sequence goes on from JAHIAM010004754.1 coordinate 15,604, forward strand.
AGCCCCGTAAGCTGCTTCCCTTCACTGGTTCGCGCTCTTGAAGATGTAAGCCCTTGGACTTGGCCCCTACGGCTGAGGCCGAGGTAGCGTGTCTTGTCTGCTGTGCGGTGTGGATCCTCACCCCATCTACCTTGCGATCTAACGTCGACCTCGACTTCTCTTTGAGGCAATGACGGCGAGCTTGTTGCCGCTGCTTGAGCTAGTGAAAGGGTCATCGCGGAGCTCTGCTGAGGAGAGTTCGGGCCTTTAGCACCAAGCGAGCCAGGCGCTGCCAACCCTGCTGGCTCCACAAAGGCGAACCGCTCCAGCTCCACGGTGGACAAGTGACTCCATTGTAGCTCGATTCTGCTTTTAATTCCTGCATGTATCATGCCGGGGCGTTTAAACTTGCATTTGGCATTGTGATAACAGTTATGGACTGTAATATTTGCTTTTGAACTCCTTGAAATTTAGCTTTCTTCCTATTTGCTTATGTTCTCGCCCGGTGAGCCGACCCAGTATGCTCTCTCGGCCGCCGTTAGCCCGACGGAAACCAGGGCCAGGACCAAGGAGTGAGGGGCTACGTCTGAGATTAGGCTCAATCGCGATGCTCAGGAGTCCCCTTGGCGCCTGAACAACAAGTAGGGAGGTGAGATGTGGGTGGATCTACCGTTCTCGTCTGCGAGCCCGGCCCGCGCATACCTCAACCGCCGTTAGCCTTCCGGAACTAAGGGTGAGGGCTACATGACCAGTTAGGCTCTGGTCGCGATGCTCAGAGTCCCCTTGGCAGCTCAAGCGACCTTCGTACCTTAGCTCGCTTTCGGGGAGGGGCGTCTGCGACGAACCAGGCTGAGGAGCTGGCTAGGTGGCGTCTCGCGTGCTGACGTGACCGAGCACAGCCTGTGCCCAGCCCCTCGCGCGGCACTCGAGGGAGGCGTTGCGATGAGGCCGAACCTTTGAGCTCTGGGCTCCCCGAGGTTAATCGGCCAGGGGCCACCCTCGATTATTTATCACCAGCGAAGGCATAGAGCTTATGTATGTATGCGGGCATAGCCGCTCCTAGGTAGTGTCTCGTCGGCCAGCGGGCGAACATGGTGCTTCCAGCAGTGCGTGGGAGGGGCTCCCCTCGGGAGAGCCCGGGCGTCTGTACCCGCCGACACGTGGCTGTGCGGTAGGGCTGACTGACGAGGTGTGTCTGGGCACCCGTGAGCCAGGCTTGGACTCCGCGAGCCCCTACCTAAAGCGGAGTTCTTTGGCTGACCTTATCTTGTGATGTGTTCCTGCGGATTTGGTTGAATGCGGCTCTCTACATCCTCGGGTCCGGCCCTCGAGCTAGTCTCATCCGTCGCTGGTATGCAGGTAGCGATCTGGTGGACAAAGGCAGGAGGGTGAGGCTGGTGAGCCGGTGAGGAGCAGTCGCGATGCTGGTACCCCACCCCCTTTAGCGTGCAAGCGGTCGACATGAGCGAAGAAAAGGTGCCATGGATTGGCGGCAAATAACAAGCATGATGGGTCGACGCATGACCGAAAATAACGCAAAGAGGATACATGCCGCGGGAGTGGCGGCGACTTGGGGATGATGCAACCCGGCGTCCCCAACAAGATAAGCTAGGAATCTGAAGTAAAGGGATACCTGCTTGGAGGGCCGGACGCGGCATGGCACAGAATCAGCCACAGCCACTGGCGCTCCCAGCTGGAAGTGAAACTTGAAAGATGTCACTGATAGCGTTGAAGGCGAAAGGTTGTTGGTGCAGCGAGACTCGGTGGGCTGCGGGAGCGATCCTCCGAGCCCAGGCTCGGGGGCCTCGGGAGGCTCCGGGCGCTGAGTGGCTCCTCGTGGACCATCTCCATCTCTACCGGGGCTGCGGAGCGCTTTGGCCTCTTGAGCCTCGAGGATGCTCCTCATGAGGCGCTGGCGGCGGTGTGGCAGCAGCGTTGGCAAGGCGTAAGGCATGCTGGCATGTGGCGTAAGGAGTGGACCTTCATGGCGCCCCACGTGAGAGGGCGAGGCGCTCTGAGAGGCGGCTTCGTTTGAGCCTGTCCCGTAGTCGATGGGCGTGCAGCCCACCATCCTCGCTGGATGGGGCTACGTCGGCGAGTGGTGGTGGCTGCCTCTCACGACTCTTGACTCCTGCAGCTCTGAATGATCTTGGCGATGAACTCACGAGGTTCGGCCCTCCTTGCCTTGCTCCTTCTTGAGAAGCGTGCTTGAAACACGCCTCCAAGTGGTGCCCAAGCGCCTTCCTCGTGACCTTAGCAAGGTCGGTGGCCCTCAGAGGCCGACCGAGCACTGCAGGAGGAGGCGCCCAGGCGCGCTTTCCTATCTCACGATAGAAGGAGGTTCCCCCTGATCGAGCATGGACCATGAGGGGCGGGCGGACGATGTCCTCTTCTTCTTAGGGGGGTCTCGGAGCTTCACCGCTTCCACGATCCGGTCTTCGGTGATCGTCTGAAAGGCTCGCTCGGGGAGCACACCGCGTCTTTCTCTTGTAGGGGCACCGTGATGACTCTGCCACTTCCTGGCATCTTGAGGGCGTTATGGCCGTGGTGGAGTTCTGACCATGAACTTAGCCAATGGCTGGGTACAGGGATGATGTGTTGTATGGCGGCGGATGTGGGCAGCGTCGAAGTCGATGAGCTCGGTCGTAGGTGTAGTTGTCGGCGTAGCGCGAAAGGTGTGAGGAAGCGAACCTGCTGTCGGGACCGTGGAGTATCGGTGACCCGGAGAAGAAACTTGGTTGGCTGAAGCTGATTAGTAAAGGCACTTGGAGATTGTTGAAGCGTTTCCATAAACGGGACGTTGAGCCTGCCCACCATCGATGAGGGTCTTGGTGACTATGCGTTCTTGATGATTGGGGACACAAAGCATCGAGGAGGACTCCGGCTGTGGCCGCACACTGGCTGATCCGCTGAGCTGAGCGTGATGGCGCACGCCCGACCACACAGCGTGTGGCTTCGAGCAGGGAGGACTGCATTCGCCAGGCAGGCGAACTGCTTGAAGATCCGTTGAGAGCTGGGGCTTGAGCTCCGCCCAAGATCTGACGATCGCGGCGTGGCTCTGAAGCCCCAGCCCCTAGTCTGATGATGGTCTTCGTTTCTCCTTGGTTGCGGTGGCGGAGGAGGAGGCTGTGTTGCCTTCAGGGCGATCCTCGCGAGGCTGATCCTCGACCTCCCTCGTGGAGGCGGGTCCGCTTGCCCGATCCTTGCGAGAGTTGGTCGCGCCACCCTTGGCGAGGGCGCGGTCTTCCAGCGTCTGCGTTCCTTCCTCCTCCTCGGCCGTAGCCCGGTCGCTGCTGGTGGGACATCGGCCAATCCTCCCCTCTGCGCGGCTCGGAGCTCTTGACATTCGTTGGTTTTGTGGGTGTGGAGGTCGTGGTACCTGCCATGATGCCGGCTGCCCTTGGAAGACTCGGGCTGGTCTCTTCCCGCTTAGTGTCCGGGTTACGCATGGCACGGCAGCCCCTGCGCTTCACATCCTTGGCCTTGGGTTTCTTCTCTTTTGGGTCTACGGCAGGCAGCCTCGAGGGAGAGACATGCCCTTCCTCGACCTGGCGCACTAGGTCATAAGTTGAACAGCTCAAGGAAGTGCACAGAGTCTTCATGCGCCATGACTCCTCCTTCATCTTGGCGTCGCGCACACCATCGGAGAAAGGCGGAGATGATGGCCTCCTCGGTCACCTTAGGAATCTTGAGGCGTGCGTTGTTGAGCGCTGGATGTATTCTGCGGGGTCTCCCCAGTTCTTTGCCTGATCTGGCGCATGTCGCTCACGGCGGGTGGCAGATCGCGTGTACCTTAGAGTTGGCGATGAAGCGGAGTGCGCATCTCGTCGAGGAGGAGATCGTGCGGGAAGCAGAGTTCAGGGGAGCAGTGCGGGCCCCATCTTTGGCGCCATTGGAAACCAGTTCGCGTGACCTTCTGTCTCCGTTGGCGGCTTGATGCCTAGCTTGTAAGTGGAGGAACTCTGCTTGAGGTCGGCTGTGCCGTCGTGGCGAGGAGGCAGGTCTGGCGAACTTGTTGGGCCATCGGCTGCGTGCGGCTCGATGGTGAAAACCGGCAGCCTCTTGTGCCACAGGGAGGCCTTGGGTGACGAAGAGCTTGGTCATGCGGGTCCCCATCGCTGCTGGCCAGGGGGGCAGTGAAGTCTTGTAACATCTTTGGGCGAGGCGTGGTAGCGGCAGGCTGGGCGAGGAGCCTTCGGGCAGCTTCTTGCGGCGAGGACTTCTGGCAGCTCTGCTCTTGTCGTCTTGGCGCCAGACGAGCGGGTTCCGCCCGAGGACCCACAGCGCCTTAGGGCCAGGCGCCTTCTTGAGGGCGGCGGCGCCCGAGCTTCGTCGCCCGTGCGAGGCGGGATGCAGTCTGTGGGAGCCGGGCCGGTGCGAGAGCCCCAGCCCATGAGCGAAAGTCGGCGGCAGCGGTCGAGCCACTCTTCATAGGCGTCGTCAGCCCGGGCCAGTAGTCACGGGAGCTTGTTTGCGCGATAGGCGCCTTTCGAGCCTCCATGAAGCGCATGGAATGCAGCGGGCGAAAGAACCAGCCGGCGGTAGGGGAAGTGCGGTCACGGCGTCTTGCCTCACGGAGGATGTTGGGGCGATGCTTGCTGCTTGTTCCCGCCGGGCACCGTGGCGTTGGCCAATGCGGCGAGGAAACAGCGAAGCGCGGCCGGCGGCAGAGGCCGTCTGCGGCGGCAGGAAGCGAAGCGGCTCGGCGCTCGGCGCGAAGGCCAGCGGCGTCGGAACATGGATCGATGGTCGACGGAGAACAGGGCAGCGGAAGGCGAATTCAGCGCACCCTACAGCGCGCTAAGCGTCGGTTTGGGTTCAGGCAGACCCTTGAGGTCGAACTCTGGGGTGCGCATGGAGATCTCGCCCTCTACCTACACACCACTGCCGCCTTGCTAGGATCATAACTTCTGAAAGGAACAACACAGAGACACAAGGTTTATACTAGTTGGGCCACCATTGTGGTGTAATACCCTACTCTAGTTTGTGGTGTGGTGGATTGCCTCTTGGGCTGATGGTGATGAACAATACAAGGAAGAACAGCCTCGCGAGAATTACATTCTTGGCGGGCGATGAACTGCTTGGAGGAGTTCGATCGCGCTCTCTCTTTCTCTCTCTCTCGATTCAAGATCAAGCTCTCTCCCTATTCAAGATGCCCCTAGCTCTGTGCGTGGCTAGTCCTATTTATAGAGCAGAGGCCTGGGCCTCTTCCCAAATATTAATGGGAAGAGCGCCAACAATTAGCCATTTTGAAGGGAACATCTGGTACACTTATCCGACTATAAGTTGGTCCTCGCTGTCAAAGGTCCTACGGTGGTGAGGCCGGCTTGGGCTCCATAATGACTTTCTTCCTGCCGTTGGGCTGGTCTTGGTCTTGTTGCACGAAATGGGCGCCTTTGCTTGATGCTCTACTGCGCTTGCTCCCTTTGCACCAAAGAGGAAAGGAGGACACTGCTAGCGGGCTGGTAGCCTGCTTGGCGCCCTTGGTAAATCATGGCTTGCGTCATGGGCACCTCGTGAGGTACCCGCCTTGATCTCTCCGCTTCCTCGCGAGCCAGGCTGATGAGGCCGTGCACGAGAAGCTCCCAAATCCGCCCAGCCCGGTCAGCCCCTCGCGGTCTTGAGCTTGTGTTGATGAAGATGGGCCGTGATGGGCCCCCTTTTGAAACCACACCGTATGCTTGAGCGAGCAAATCTGAGGGACCCCGTTCCCAGAGCAGCGAACAACTCGGATGAAGCTGAAATTCTATTGAATAATATGTTGACAAATGAAAATAATTGGTCACCTCTGAGCCAGCTCCTGAGCCAATTCTGAGCCTATTCCTAAACCAACTCCGAAGAAGAGGTGTTCTATTTCTCGATCTGAAGATATGCAAGAGGCAAAGAAATCTATGAAAGAAAAAGGCATTAAAGCTGAAGATGTTAAGAATTTACCTCCTATTGAAGAAATACATGGTCTTAATTTACACTTTGTTGAAGAAACATATGATCTTGATCCATTACCTATTGAAGAACCTCCGATCTGATAACCCGACATAGGTAGTAAAGGTAAATTCTCTCTATAGATATGATAAAGCTGAAGTCCTCCTTCTAAAATTGCTAGTCGATGCTTGGATGAGTTTGATAACTTTATGTTTAAGCAATAAGACTTCAATGCTTATTTTGGTGAACAATTAAAACAAAATACCTTTATGATTAAACACTTGGGTGATTATATGGCTAATGTTAGATGTGAACTTAAACTCATTAGTAAACATGCTTCTATGGTTACCACTCAAGTAGAACAAGTACTTAAGGCTCAAAATGATTTGCTCAATGAAATGAATAGTAAGAAAAATGATTATGCATTAGAGTGTCTACTAGAACTGGTAGAATGACTCAGGAACCTTTGTATCTGAAGGCCACCCTAAGAGAATTGAGCAAGATTCTCGGAGAAATAATATTGATGTGCCTCGTTCTTCTAAAAGGAAGAAAAAGAAAATGATAGGACTTTGCAAACTTCTAGTGAACCTATTGCTGAACCACTGAGAATCCAAATGATATATCTATTTACGATCTTTGAAACACAATCTGTAATGAACATGAACCTAGTGAAAATGTTAATGATGATGTTCATGATGATGCTCAACCAAGTAATGATAATGATGTAGAAGTTGAACCTCTTGTTGATCTTGATAACCCACAATCAAAGAATCAACGTTATGATAAGAGACTTTGTTGCTAGGAAACATGGTGAAAGAGAACCATGGGTTCGAAACCCATGCCTTTTCCTCCCAAACCATCCAAGAAAAAGGATGATGAGGATTTTGGCGCTTTGCTAAAATGATTAGACCTATCTTTTTGCGTATCGATTAAGCGATGTGCTCAAAACAAATCCTTATGCTAAGTATATGAAGGATATCATTACCAATAAAGAAAGATCTAGGAAGCTGAAATTTCCACCATGCTTGCTAATTATACTTTTAAGGGTGGAATACCAAAGAAACTTGGAGATCGAGAGTACCCACTATACCATGCTCCATTAAAAGAAATTATGTTAAAACTGCTTTATGTGATCTTGGGCGGTGTTAGTGTTATGCCACTCTCTTTTATACATGAGACTTGATTTGAATAAGTTGACACCTCTGAAATATCTTTGCAAATGGCTGATAAATCAAGCTGCTATACAGCCGGTATTTGTGAGGATGTGCTGTTGTGGTTGCAAAGCGTTACTATTTTAACGGACTTTGTTATTCTTGATATTCCGAGGCGATAGTATGTCTATTATTCTTGGAAGACCTTTTTGAATACTGCGGGGGCTGTTATTGATTACAACAAAGGCAATGTCACTTTTCATGTTAATGGTAATGAGCATACGGTACACTTTCGAGAAACAACCTCAAGTTTATAGTATCAACTCTATTGGAAAAATTCCATCAATTATATTTGGAGGTTTTGAAATATGATATTCTTATTATAGGGGATGTGCATATCCCCATAGAGGTACCATAGTGTTATTCGAAATTTCTCCGGTTCCATGTTAATCGGAATGAGTTTGTTAACAAGACTTGATCAACCTTGTTAGTGGATTCTTTTTGATGAGCATGAGATGGATGAAACTAGAAGCACAACCTTACGTACCCTCTTAATACTTTTTGTTATTTAGTTGAAATAAAGTAAAAAATAGTATTTTTACTGTCATTTCTGATTTATCCATGCAATATAAAATATCCGAAAATAAAAGTCCTCGGGAATGCCAATTTAATATGATTTTTAGGAATATTTGAGGATTTTAGTGCAAAAATTACATGAGGGCTGCCACACAGCCACGAGGGTGGGGCGCGCCTACCCCAGGGCGCCCCCTGCCTCATGGGCCTGGTGGCCCTCCTCCACTTATTCCTTCACCCATCCTCTTCTTCTTCCTCCCAAAACACGAATATCCTGCTCAAACATGAGTTCCAGCCCACGTTGTTGTGATTTTCGATCTCCTTGCTCAAAGCACCTCTCACAAAACTGCTTGGGGAGATTGTTCCTTGGTATGTGACTCCTCCATTGGTCCAATTAGTTTTTGTTCTTGTGCTTTATTCATTTGCAAATTTGTGCTGCATAGGTGACCATGTTCTTGAGCTTGCATGTCAAATTTATATGGTTCCAAGTAGTTCTAATGCTTGATATAGGCTCTAGTCACTTGTAGGAGTAGTTGCTATCAATTTTATTGAAGTTGGTTCACTTTTGTTTGAAGTTACTAAAAATTTCAGAAACTTTTGGAGAAAACAATATGTTTAGAAGATGTTCCAAAGTGCTTCTTCAAGGAAGCAAGGTCCCAAACTTGCAATGCGTGATGCCGATGAGGAGCCCCAAGGGCGCTCTTGTGAGGCCACATGAATGGCCTTGGAAAATTTTATGGATCAGCGGGAATCAAAGAAGAATTTAGCATATTTTGTATACGCGGTCTTGTGGACTTGAGGCAGAAAAATGCCCACAGTATCATGATCTCACTAGTTCATTTGTGAGGAAGTTTGAGTTTTCATCTTCACGTAATTCCTTCCACATCATGTTTGATCTTTATGATAAATCTTATACCATGGACTTAGAGGATTTTACTTTTGCTTGCAAACTCCCACAATGGGGTAGTACTATTGATCCCGTAAATCTGAATTTAGAGACTTTCTTGCTAGCATAGCGTGGGGAATCTAGAGATATAGCATAAGCCACTATAGGGAGCATTCACTTTCTGCTATACATTATTTTGCTCTCTTGATCGGTAGGTGCATAAATGCTAAGGATGAAGCATGTCACATGTGTGTCCCTGATCTCAGCATTCTCGAAGTGCTGTGTTAGGAGACCAATCTTATCATATAGAAGCCATTGTAGCTAAATAGGTTGCATCATAATAGATATAACGGAGATTTCTTTGGAGGAATTTATGCAACCCGCTTAGCTAATTTTCTTGAGATAGACATTCGTGAGGTGATATGGAGTTACCCAATACTTATTTAGATTTTGATTCTATGGTTTCCCACCAGTTTATTGAGAGGACTGAACCACCTCTCTAGTATCGACTAATCTTTAACAAACGGCATGTTGTCCATATTACTCTTCCTGCTCCTGCCTTCTTTGATTCTCGGACAAAAGGAAGATATGTTATTACCAGAGAGGAGGCAGATGAGTATGAGAGAAGAGCGGAGGCGGCTCGACGCCACGCTGCAGCTCAGGAGGAGATAGCCGCTGCGTTGCAGTACGACCCCAGCTACACCTACGGGTATCCGCTAGGCTATCCCTGGGAATGAACCAACTTAGGCCAAAAGCCTAAGCTTGGCGGAGTACGTATTTCCCACCGACATTACATTTATGTTCACACACACTCATTGCTAGATGTCGGTGCTCATACTCTTTCACTGTAATATCCATGCTAGTTTATTTTCTTTTTCCTGCTTTCTTCTTGTGTGTTTAATAAACTTTAAGAAAACAACAAAAAAATAGTAGTAACTTCTAGTTAGTTTACTTTTTCTGCTGTAGTAGTAATAATTAAAAAGAAAACCCAAAAATATTTCTCGTTCTTCTTTTGCTTGTTGGGAGCTTTCCCGTGTAAATAGTTTTATTTCTTTTCTTTTCTTTGGGGGTTGATAGGAGAAGACCATAATTAAATTGTTGAAGTGGCTCTTATATGCATTATTGTTGATTTAACCAAGAGCCCATATTGCCTTGTCTTCTCCTGTTTATTGAATGCTCATGATTCCAGCTTAGTCAATGCGTGCACTCTTATTATTATTCACATCGTTCGGTCGTGCAAGTGAAAGGCAATTATGATGATATATGATGGGTGGTGAGATGGGAAAAGCTGGTATGAACTTCGACCTCTCTTGTTTTGTAAATATGATGAGTTCATCGTTCCTGATTCAGCTTATTAATAAACATGTTTGCAATGACAATTAGAGATCATAGTTGCTTATGCCATGCTTGATTAGCTATGAGTTATAATGGTTTACCTTGCGTGCCAACATGCCATTAAAATGGTTGTAATGTGGTATGATGGGGTGGTATCCTCCTTTGAATGATTCAAGTGACTTGACTTGGCACATGTTCACACATGTAGTTGAAACAAATCGACATAGCCTTCATGATATTTATGTTCATGGTGGATTATATCCTACTCATGCTTGCATCCAATGTTTATTAATTTTAATGCATGTTCATGACTGTTGTCGCTCTCTAGCTGGTCGCTTCCCAGTCTTTTGCTAGCCTTCACTTGTACTAAGCAGGAATACTGCTTGTGCATCCAATCCCTTAAACCCCAAAGTTATTCCAGATGAGTCCACTATACCTGCCTATATGCGGTATCTACCTGCCGTTCCAAGTAAATTTGTATGTGCCAAACTCTAAACCTTCAAATAAACATTCTGTTATGTATGCTCGAATAGCTCATGTATCAACTATGGCTGTCCTTATCTTCCATGTTAGGCGGGTTATTCTCAAGGCAGTGGACTCCGCTCCTCACTCACGAGAACATGGCTGGTCACTGGGATGCCCAGTCCCATGCTTTATGCAAACTAAATCAAAATTAGTTGCAAACAAAACTCCCCCTGGGACCTGATGTATGTTGGAGGCACTCATTGTTTCGACCAAGCCGTGCATTGATGCTTGTTGGTGGAGGGGGAGTATAAACTTTACCATTCTGTTTGGGAACCGCCTATAATGTGTGTGACATGGAAGATATCGCCATCTCTTAGTTGTTATGTTGACAATGAAAGTATACCGCTCAAAATATTATGTATATCTATTTCAAAATCGAGCTCTGACACCTCTACAAATCCCTGCTTCCCTCTGCGAAGGGCCTATCTATTTACTTTCATGTTGAGTCATCACCCTCTTATTAAAAGCACTAGCTAGAGAGCCCAGCTGTCATTTGCATTCATTACTGTTAATTTATATTGGGTATGACTATGACTGGATCTCTTTTACCATGAATTACGATGTCTAGTCAGTCCTTTATCTTTAAAGGTGCTCTGCATTTATGTTTTGCGGTCTCAGAAAGGGCTAGCAAGATACCATCTTGTTATATTATATTATGAATGTTTTGAGAAAGTGTTGTCATCCGAGGTTTATTATTATGACTCGCTAGTTGATTATGCCATTGATATGAGTAAACATGAGACCTGGGAATTATTGCAAATGTGGTTAGTTATAATCTTTGCAGAAAACTTGAATGCTGGCTTGACATATTTACAACAACAAGAGCAAGCAGAGTTTGTAAAAGTTTTCTTTTTCTCTTTCAGTTTGTCAATTGAATTGCTTGAGGACAAGCAAGGGTTTAAGCTTGGGGAGTTGATACGTCTCCATCGTATCTACTTTTCCAAACACTTTTGCCCTTGTTTTGGACTCTAACTTATATGATTTGAATGGAACTAACCCGGATGACGTTGTTTTCAGTGAATTGCCATGATGTTGTTTTATGTGCGAAAAACAAAAGTTCTCGGAATGACCTAAAACTCCATGGAATATCTTAGAAAAATAATAAAATCTTCACCAAAGATGAAGACCGGGGCAACACCACCCTGTCCACGAGGGTGGGGCCCCCCCCCCCTCTGCGCGCCCCTACCTCGTGGGCCCCACGGAGACCTTACGGCATAAGTCCAACTCTATATATTGGCTTCGGAGAGAAAAAATCAGAGAAGAAATCATCGCGTTTTACGATACGGACGCGCTAAGCCCTAAAACCTCTCGAGAGGGCTGATCTGGAGTCCGTTCGGGGCTCCGGAGAGGGGTTAAATCGCCATCGTCATCATCAACCATCCTCCATCACCAATTTCATGATGCTCACCGTCGTGCGTGAGTAATTCCATCGTAGGCTTGCTGGACGATGATGGGTTGGATGAGATCTATCATGTAATCGAGTTAGTTTTGTTAGGGTTTCATCCCTAGTATCCATTATGTTCTGAGATTGATGTTGCTATGACTTTGCTATGCTTAATGCTTGTCACTAGGGCCCGAGTGCCATGATTTCAGATCTGAACCTATTATGTTTTCATGAATACATGTGTGTTCTTGATCCTATATTGCAAGTCTATAGTCACCTATTATGTGTTATGATCCGGCAACCCCGAAGTGACAATAATCGGGATACATCTCGGTGATGACCATAGTTTGAGGAGTTCATGTATTAACTATGTGCTAATGCTTTGTTCGGTTCTCTGTTAAAGGAGGCCTTAATATCCCTTAGTTTCCATTAGGACCCCGCCTGCCACGGAGGGTAGGACAAAAGATGTCATGCAAGTTCTTTTCCATAAGCACGTATGACTATATTCGAATACATGCCTACATTATATTGATGAATTGGAGCTAGTTACTGTCACCCTATGTTATGAGTGTTACATGATGAACATCAGAATAATTATCCATCACCGATCCAATGCCTACGAGCTTTCCATCTACTAGTTTACGCTTATTTACTTTCCCGTTGCTACTGTTACAATCACTAGAAAACACCAAAAACATTATTTTTGCTTCCGTTACTTTTGTTACCGTTACCACTACTATCATACTACATTGCTACTAAACACTTCGCTGCAGATATTAAGTTTCCAGGTGTGGCTGAATTGACAACTCAGTTGCTAATACTTGAGAATATTCTTTGGCTCCCCTTGTGTTGAATCAATAAATTTGGGTTGAATACTCTACCCTCGAAAGCTGTTGTGATCCCCTACACTTGTGGGTTATCAGGGCGGTGGTCGCCGGTGGTGGTGGGGCGGTCGCGTGGGGATCGCCGGAGAAAAAGCTCGGCACGGGGGGGCCTAGAGGGATGGCCGGGGCGGCGGGTGACCAGCGGTGGGGAGTGTTTTTGGGGCGGGAGGGGTGGCGCACCGCCGTCCACGGGCGGTTGTTTTGCCAGTGGTGGCTGGCTGCTCAGGGGGATGGAGGTTGAAGATGAACTGCAAGCCCTGGATTTCGTATCCAACGGCTGCAAAATCGACTGACCAGAGATGAAAAAGTTAGTCGACTGACCTCTAGCCTCACCTCTAGTGCGTTCAGTTTCGACAGTAAAATTCAGTTTTGAATGACAAAATTCAGTTTCGATGATTAAGTTCAGTTTTGAGTTAAATTCAGTTTTGTGAGTTAAGTTGAGAGATGAGCGCTGATGTATACATCTAGCACTTTGTGTTTATGTATTTTATGTCATCTATTGGAGATGCTATTAGAATTCCACTCAGGTTAACGTTGTCTCTCTTGTCACCGCTTCAGCCTCGGCGCGTACAACTCACCGGAGCTGCTCCAGCAGCGAAACCCTCCATCATAGCGGAGCACTACCTCGGGCTCCATCTCTAGGCGCCTAAGATCTTTTTCCCTCCTCAAACTGACCAAGTCGGTAGGAGCATCCTCATCGCCAACCCAATCACTGCTGAGATCGACATGGCTTCGCCAAAGAGGTTGTACACTTCTTGTGGTTTGACTTAATCTCACCATGCTTCTTTGCATCCTGTGATCTTCTAATTCTTGTGAACAAACACCCAGTTAGCAAGAAATCCTGTGTTTTTAAATTCTCTATTTTGCACATGCATTCCTATCCTATCTCTGTCTATTTCCTATCCTGGATTGTTAGAATCCTCAAATTCAAACAAGCCCTTACACAATTACTTGATTCTGAGATATGTGTCAAAGAAAACCTTGTGTGGTTTGTCCTGCTCTGCTGGTGATGTGTTCCACCCAGCTCAGCTGCTCCAACGATGGAAGGGTTCACCACGGCCAGGATCCGTTCTCAGGCTGTCTTTCGCCGCCTCGGATCTTCTTCCCTGCATGAAGCATGTCACGACAATCTGCATTACCATCATCAAGCGAAGCGAGATGACCTTGAGGACTACGGGTCCGCAAGAGAGGTCGCACTCTTCCGTGTCTCGCTTCGTTATGCATCGCTTAATATGATGACATGCTACTTCATCGTCGTGTTCACCTATTAGACTTCGAGTCAGGTCCAAACTTATGCTGAAACTTGAGTTTTTAAATGGTTGTTGGGTATATATTGGGGCAGCAATCAGTACTATATGTCTACTATCTGGTTAATCTCGGGTGTCTACTATGAGTTTCATGTTGGGTGCAAACAAACATTAAAGGAGCCATTATCTGTTTCTTTTAACTAAAGCTATTATCTGCCTGCTATCATTGGTTTTGGGTCTATCCATAGTTTGCTACCATCACTCTGGATTTGTGCATGCACTACTTACATAATCTCACTATGTTTTATTCCTATGCATGTCAGTTATTGTACACAATCACTACAAAAAAAATACACTTCTGTGATGATACGTGTTTGTCACAGTAGGTCGCGTTTTTTGTCATGCATGTACATCCATGACAAATTTATGGCGAGAATCAAGATAGTCATACCGTCTTTGTCGTGAAGTGTTCCATGACATTACCAAAATTATCATCACGGAGTGTCCACTTCCATGACGATAAATCGTAGCGTCCGAAGTGCTTTCGTCAAGGGTGACCGACACATGGCATCCACCGTGACGGAATGCCGTTAAGCTATCAGGTCGGGTTTTGGATCCGATAACCCGTTAACAGCCCCAACCAATGGGGATTTTCCACGTGTAAAATCATCATTGGCTGGAGGAAAACACGTGTCGGCTCATCATTGGGGACGGATGTCATCCTCTCCTTTGGACGGAAAGGCGCCTATGATACTCGACACGTGGCATAATAACGATGGCCCATTCATGTGAAAAGGACGGCCCGTTTGACTTGGTCAAAAGCTAGCGAGCCGACCCATGGAAAGCCTGTTAACGGCCTGTTAGCATATATCCCATTTACAGCCCGCTAACCCAAGGCCCGTTATGCCCTATCGAATTAGGCCCGATGGCGTCATCTGGGCCATCAATATGATTCGGCCCGTTTTCGCTTACGGCCCATGTATGACCCATGGCGTCTTTCTGCCCATATGAGACCCTTTGTAACTCTTGGCCCATTAGCGGCCGTCTGGCAGCCCGTAATGAGCGTTGTATTACTTTACACCCATTAACAGCCAGCGGTGAAACGGCCCGTAATGAACAGTGTAACACTTTATACCCATTAACGGGCGTTATTCCGTTGGGCGTTTCAGCCAAAGTTAACTTCGCCTTACGAGGCCCATTTATTCTTGGGCTCATTGCAGCGATTCGGTTACTTACGTCCCGTTACTGTCATTTTCTGCTTGTGGGCCAAATTCAGCCCGTCGTTACTGTCGGCCCGTTTGTGGTCCGTTAGTCTGTTGGGCCATTTTCATAGCATCACCAAATACGGCCTATTAACGTCCCGTTATGGTCAGCCCATAAAACGTACGATTTCCATTATAGGCACGTCTACGGCCCATTAAAGGCGGTACAAGACCCATAAATGAGTCGGCGGCCCATGGATCCTACGTGGCGTAGAAGGCCCATGGATCTGCGAGCGTAGAAGGCCCATGGACCTGCTGAGGCGTAGAAGGCCCATGGATCCTGCTGAGACGTAGAAGGCCCATGGATCTGCGAGACGTAGAAGGCTCATGGATCCTACGAGACGAAGGCCCATGGATCTCTGAGGGCGAGAAGGCCCATGGTCGGGCGAGTTGGCCCCGTTTGAGCGATATAGCATATTCAAAGAATTATCCTACTCAATACTATCACCTCTAAAAATCATACACTATACAACAAAGAGATCAAGGCATAGAAAGGTAGAATAATCCTACACTATACAATAAAGAAATTACAGCCGATTATACCCCTTGGGCATTATGGTGCAGCCGGTGATAATAAAGCATACACAAACAAAAATTACATACCTTTGGGAAAATCTGGCTCATACATCATGGACGCCGCATCAACTTAACTCCATTTGAACTATAATCTCTTGAAAATAGGATTGGCGGATTCGGATAGCACAAATTTCAGTCTGCAAAATCTCCAATTCCTTCATGGTTACCTCGGTGTCTTGTTTCATTTTTTACTCTGCATCTAATACCGCATGTCCGGTCTCAACTTGTTGATTATCGTTGACAATCATGTACACGTTGTCTTGCCACCTCTAGTTGATGCTCGAGAACATCAGCATTCCAATTCAATCCATAATCATTCGGTAACGACCATGCCACCTTTGCTCGCATGATTTTTGTGTTGATGTCACTTCATCCTAAAATGTTTACGTAAGTACACATGACTAGGGCAAAAATATAGTTACAACGATTGAAGCGAACAAGACACTATTTTTTACTACATGGCAAAACAGGACTAACAATAATGTCACACGTCACTTTCACAAAAAAAGTTACCGTCATGAAGCATAAGCGGTGATATTTTAAAAATTATAAAAAGATAGTGCATGCAGCACGCATAAATCCCTCTTAGCTCACCGGAGGAGCATGATGTTGGGGCCCAATCGAAAACATGACAAGTTAAAAATTTAGACAGCACATTGCGGATAAGTAAGCAAGCAGTTGGCCATTACGTACCTCAATTAAAGTCTTAGGGAGCATAATGAACAGCAGAGGGTTTCATACAAACATACTACAGAGCAAAACTATGCAATCATTAGCGTAGTATAAACTAGATTGTGAGCCTCATGCAATAATAGTTGGTTAATAGACTTCAAAGCTTGAGCACACTTCGGAGAGTAATTAAATGGTAAGGCCTTTAATTATGTCAACTAATAGTGATACAAGTACCGAACATCGGGCATAATTATTTGGGCATCTCATTAAGTGAGGACAAATAAAGCAATTGAAAAGAGAAAATTAACTATGCAGAAACAAACAAGGAATTGAGCTGTTGAGTTGCATCATAGTGACTTACCTTAGCAGGTTCAAGAGGCTCATCAAGCAGCTCCTACTTCTCTTGCAAGGCTCCTTCCTAACATCTTGTACTTGGAAATCCTCAATCTTATCTTCATTGCACCCCCTCGCAAGGTGACACAAACTAGTTACTCGTCTCCTTGGAAGATAAATATGCATACTTTCCGATCAGTGAACACAAAGGATGAGATTATAACAAAACAACACCACATAATGAAACATGTCGCATCTCTTGCACTTGCACACAATGAAATGAGCATTTACTATATCCGCACTATGTAAAAACTAGGCATACCTTGAACTGGATCTCCGTGTACTCTTGGAGAGCCCTCTTTGTAGTGTACAGACCAAACCTTTATGTCACCTATGAGTTAGACAAGGCCCCACTATAGCAGCCCTTAGTGTTTAAATGGTTGACAAGCTCTGTTAGATGTTAGGTCCAGAACAGCAAGTAATCAAAGCAAACAGTCCTAGTATGGTTGGCTGATGCAAACAAGCAATTGAGCAGATGTGTGAGCAAATCTTACATATCAAGAAAAGAAGCAAAGAAGGAGGCTTAAAGACCATCACTTTCTTGACCAGATTTAAGGGCATTTAAACATCATGTGCAACGATGAACTAACATAAACATTGCATATTCCAGATTCTACAATGGAATGCACATGTATTAGGTTATGCCATGTATGATGATGCCTAAATGTATGCTGAGATAGCGGCGGGAGTGATTCATCATTGCACGCACAATTGAATTGCAGGTTAAGGGCGAGTTCGATTCCGCCTTTTCGGGCATATTGTCAAAATAAGCCATAAAAGATGTAAAGAAGTCATTTTTGAGTTATGGGCTTGGGCTTAACTAATTTCGCTTTGGAGGGGTGTTTGGGTAGAACCTCACTAAAATTGAAGGAAGGGAATAGTGAAATGACTCTGTTGTCTTCCTATATTACACTCAAAATGCAATGTGACGCCTGCGTGTCACCGACCCTCAAGTAAAAACAAACATAAGCATTCATTGCCCTACCCGCTTGCATCTCCTCTCCCTTTCTCTCTACCTCGATCCCGCAGCTGCAGCACTAGGGTTCCTCCATCGAGCCATCGCCATGGTCCCATCTAGGCCGGTCCTCAATGATGCTATGTCCAGCTAGGCTACATGGCCCGGTGGTGAGGGGCAAATCTCCCGGCTGCTCCTCCTGGCGCTGCCCTCATTCTCATGGTCTCCAAGCGTTGCTCCACGTGGTTCGTCCAATGCACTACTCGGGTGAGCGCTGCACAACTCACGGTTGATGCCACCTTCTGGCGTGAGGCACCTTGTTCCCCTCCCTCCTCCTCGTGCCATGGCCTTGAGGTGTTGTTGAAGATGAGCTCATCCAACAAGGTGAGGATCTCCTCGATTTTTGCCAAATTTTCATTCCGATCCACTATCGATGAATTGCTATGAGCTGCTTCACTGTCGCTATATGATGCATTGCTATGAGCTGCTCCTCGCTGCTGCTATATGATGAACTACTATGAGTCGCTGCATTGCTATATGATGAGTTGCTATGAGCTGCTGCTGCTATGTGATGAATTGCTATGAGCTTCTGCTGCTATATGATGAGTTGCTACAAGCTGCTCCTGCTGCTGCTATATGATGGTGCTATGAGCTGCTCTGCTGCTGCTATATGATGAATTGCTATGAGCTGTTTCTGCTGCTGCTATATGATGAATTGCTATGAGCTGTTCTGGTATATGATGAATTGCAAACTGCTTTGCTGCTGTATGATGAGTTGCTATGAGCTCTGCTTTGCTGCTATATGATGCTTTCGGTGGTGCTGCTATATGATAATAACCAGCCACTTGGACCATCAATTTCAATAAATAATTGTTCTTCATTTAAATGTGGGTCATGTGTTCTTCGTTTAAATTAGGCAATGGGATCTCTATGGAAAACATTGACCAAAGTAGATTGTGCCAAGTAGATGGTATCTTTGTATTTGCATTTTGAGCAAATAGTGATGGTCTGTTTTCCTATCATATTAATTCTTGACTTTGGGTTCAATTTGTGATGTTTGCAAGTCAAATTAATTTCCATATGGGCAGCAAAATGAAAAATATATATAATGCAATCTAGACTTTCCATGATCATACCAAAGATAAGCTGAAAACACAATGAAAAGAATTGGTTGGCTTATTACATGGAGCTTATATTCACGGTGCTTATTTTCTTAGGATAACTTCGTAATAACTATCCCTAAGAAACTTGGCTAATAGAACGGCATACAAATAACATGTCACGATGATTGCAATGGAGTAGTGGCGTACCATAGCCTCTTGTATAGGCTCACCGCTGCCTCTCCTTTTTGCGATGTTCCATGAAATTGCCACATACATCTTGTACTTTTTCATTGTGTAACCCTATCTACGCAAGTTGACACAGCTAATTTCAGACATCTCTACATGATACTACATTGCATATCCCTTGCGCATATTTAAACCACCAATTAACGATTGTGCGTACCATAAACTAGCCATGACTCTGTATGCTGGACTGGCAGGCACTCTAAGGGAGCCTAATGTAGTGCCTTGGAATTCCTACATGCCACCTATGATTTTGTGTAATGTCACCTGCCTGTTCCTAAATATATGTCTTTGTAGAGATTCCATTATGGACCACATACGAGATGTATATAGATGCATTTTCGAGTGTAGATTCACTCATTTTGCTCCGTATGTAGCCTATAGTGGAATCTCTAGAAAGACTTATATTTAGGAGCGGAGGTACGAGGTAGTATCATGTATGACATCTACATATCTAATTTAGCAGCCAGAGTAGAAATCATTATGCGCACAAAGGGATTACTGGTGAAAATCCTAGCAAAGCTTATTTGGCGAGCACGAGAACAATACAAGAGAGAGAGCAGCTTACAAGATCATAGCAATGCCTTAGTCCGGGATCTTGGTTGGCCAAGCTATTAGATCGATAAGAAACATCGTCCTTGTAGTTTTGCTAGCTGCATAACAGGTAACTGACCGGTTAGTATATTTGAAGTACATCGGGCGGTGATCTTTGGGCGGGTTTAAAGGTGACAAGTACCTAGGGCGTGGCGGGTGCTTGGCATCTCTCGAGCAGTGGGAATCAGGTTAGAAACATCGAGGGTGATGATGTTGCGTTGGCTGTCGGTCGATGTAAGGAGATCTAGAACCGTCGAGTAGGGTGTTTGTGGAGCGGCTCGGTAGGGTGGACTACGGTGTGAGCGAAGCGGATCTGTGGCCGTGGACGAGGGCGTAGGTGAAGCTGCTCCGGTGGTTGGGTTAAGGATGGTGTCGACAACGCGGATCTGTGGCCGTGGACGGGGCATCAGAAGCTGCTCCGGTGGTTGGGTTAAGGACGGTGTCGACGATGCGGATCTGCGGCCGTGGTCGGGGCGTCAGAAGATGCTCCGGTGGTTGGGTTAAGGGTGGTGCCGATGATGCGGATCTGCGGCTGTGGACGGGGCGTCAGAAGCTGCTCCGGTAGGTTGAATGAGGGTGCGAGGAAGCGGATCTGAGGCCGTGGACTTGTGAGTTAACCGTCGGCCCGGTAGGGTTGAGAATGGTATAAGTGAAGCTACTACCGGTAGGGTTGGCGCTGGTGTCGGCGGTGGCGGCTCCGGTAGGGTTGAGGAAGGTGTCGGCGAAGAGGATCGGGAGGCCGTCGGCGAAGCGTGGTGTAAGCGGCTCAAGGGGTGTGGACGAAAGCGTCTCCGGTGGGGAGTCTGAATGAGCGGCTGCGGTCTGTGGCGGTTGACGAGATACCGGTGAAAGCAGATCCGACGCCGTGGACAAAGCCGGCATTGAATGGGCTGTGGTACAGTGGTGGATGAGCAATCTACTTGTTTCTAGGGGAGGTGGGAGGGGTAGATGCCGCAAGCAGATCCGGCAAGGTGGGCCTTGTTGGCGATGAATGGGCTATATAGTGCGCGGTGGATGAGCAGTCTAGGGTTTGAGAGGGAGGAGAAAGAGGCGATGAAATGCAGACGGCGTGATGTAAGATGCTCTGGTGCTGTGGAGTTAGTCGTTTTTGCGGGAGGGAGAGGAAATGGGGTGCCGTGTAGTGGGGGAACGGAAGTTACCAAAGCAGCCCGACCTATCATGTAGATGAGGCGGTATTATAGCTGTTGGTCTCCGTGCACCAAGGACAAAAAGGGATTCGCATGCTAAAGACTAAGGTGGCGGAAATTTTAGAAGGAGGCGGGAGATTTTGCTTGGCGGATCGTTCGTATCCAGTTTCAACTAATTTTGGACCGTGCTAGCAGGAAGGTCATGCTAGACTATGTACAGAGACGCGGCGTCGCGATTAATAACGGTGTGAAGTCCACCCGAAAAAAGACAATAACTTCGGGATGATCGCCGATAACTTGGGCGTTCACAGGCGTGACCAATCGTACGGGTGTAGTGCGCGTTCACAAAAAAGGATCAAACGCTCAGCCTATGTATTTCTCGTGTAAATAGATAATTTAGTGCCATTGGTTATTTACTTTAAACATAATGCATTGGCGTGTTAGTGTAGAAGCGCACAAAAAGAAATGGATATTGTAGTTAGCTACTTAAAAGTGTTACCTCATATGATTACATAGCCTCCATTTCATAAATTGTGTACCCGTTGAATTCATATATGAATATTACATATATTACTTCAAAATAGAAACTTAAATCATCCAAGACTAATGAATTTGAATGCAAGAGTAACAATGGTGCATGTGCATGATAGCTACATTGGTTGTTTGAAGAAACATCACTGTAACTTTGGCATGCACAACTGAAAAGGTTTATTTAAATAGAAAAAATGTGATATGTGAGTGTCCAATCTTTATAGCGTTGAATCGATATTGTACCTTTGGCCCACGATACAAAGTAGATATTGACTTATGTTCAAGCGATGCGTCCACGATCGCTAGATAGTGATCGTGAATGAATTGTGCAATCTCTCTCACATGCATACATATCTCATTTCCCTGTGGGCATCGGAATCACCTGCAGCACTTCATGTATTTTCTCTCCCTCCGTCGGGGTTAAATTGTCTTTCTACCCGTCCTACAAGTCTCTCACACGAACACACACGCTCTCTATGTCTAACACGCCCACCCTTTAATTCCATCACCCAGCCACTAATGTCTCAAAGTATAATAATGTCTCTCACACATATGCTATCTACCTATCCCTTAATATAGCTAGATATGTGTCACACAAACTCCTTCTCCCTACTAGCAAGATGCCCATGCGTTACGGAACATCAAGATGCATTTGTATGAGAATTTTATCTTGTGGGAGAAAAGGATGAATGAGGGAATGCCTTATTTGCAAATGCAGAGAAGGGTGTGGGTATCTTTTGCAAAATTGCCATATTTTCCTTCTGTCCGTCGG
>JAHIAM010004755.1:0-35352 GCA_021605205.1 Aegilops longissima
ATGCTGATTAGGCGTCTTACGCCACCGCAAGCGTCGTCCCCTCCATCGTGGAATTTAATCTGGAGGGACCACGAGCTCTCCAACATTTTATGGGCGCGACACCCAAGGATATGTACAAACTGTTCTTGGGATCACAAGAGAAGTGTGGGACTTGACCGAGATGCAGTCTAGCTGCAATCACCAGATACTCAAGTAAGTAAACACTGTAACGGACAGGCTGTTCATTCATTTATCATATATATGCCCTTTAAGGGAGCCGTTTCTTGAGCAGAGTGGATAGCCAAGGCAAACTTGATAAGGTGTCGGCTCCTCCCGAGACCCACGCGGATCCCATCTTGACCAAGATGTTGAAGGCCGCGCCTTTTAAAGAAAGCGAAGGGGGAGCAGGGAAGCAAGCTGCCTCATGAAGGAGGCTTTCAAGGAAGAGGAGATCAGGGATCCTCCTCCAAGGAGAAGAGGACCGCTTCGAAGACCGGAAGCCAAGGCCTCAAAGCGGGAAAGAAGTCCTCGTCGAGAAAGTCGGAGCAGGGAAGTACCCCAGCCGCACTATTTCACCAAGGGACCAGCCCTCAATGAGCCGTAAGTAAAGAGAAGGGGTCTGTGAATAAAGAACATCCTGTATTTATTTACGAAGATATCCAAAATTGTACCTTGTAGTTCGGATCTCAGCCCTTCTCGTGAGCTTCGTCTTGAGGATCTTCGTCCGGAGATGATAGAGGCGAAATGCCTCCACCTACTCGGCGCCTTCGTGCGGTGGGCGACCCTGAAGTGTAAATCACGGAGAGTTTCCCTGAGTCGGCGGGGCGAGACAGTCCGGCGCCAAGCTGGCGTCGCGGTCGGAGAGCTGAAGGACCTGCTTTCGGCGGCGTATATCTCGAAGATCACCGTGCGCTAATGGCTACCATAATTGAAAGAATTGCATCGGAGGCGGATTACATAAACCGCCAGTTCTTGTGGGGTTTGAGTCTGAAAAAAATGATGTACCTTCAGCGAGTTATGCATATAGAATCATACTGTATAGATAGTAGCCCTGAGACTCGATATCTTGTCTGGCCCGCGGCGTGCGAGATCATAATCTCGATACTAACATGTCGCCGTTCCTTTGTAGGTGGCGGGCGTCCGATGGCTAGCGGACTGATGGATTACCGAACTAAGCGGCAACAGCGGATCACGGACATCGCGCTGGTCGATAAGCGGTTTAATGAGTCACAAGGTATCGACTTCTCCGCGGACACTGGTAAGGAGCTTGGCGCATGCCTTACTACTTGTATGCTTTGATCTGAGCGGTGCGCTGCTTTGTTGAGAGGCTGGCGGAACTTGCCGAGCTAAAGAGCAAGCCGAAGAGTAATCGCGGCCGCTTTAAAGGCGGCGAAGAGCTGAAAGCCGAATGGGCTGCTCACTGCCAAAGCAAAGAGGAAATGGCCGATTTGGCCCTGAAACTGAAGAATACTACTGACCGCTGCGAGGTTCTTGAAAAAGAACGTCAAGCGGAACAAGAAAGACCTGAAAAAGGCCACCGCGAATCCAAGGATGCCCGTTCCGCTATGAGAGCTGCCAAGGAGGAGCTGAGTCGGGCGGGGATATTGCGGCTGGAAAACCGTTTACGCTGCGGAAGAAATATCACGGATCCAGTATGCTCAGTTGGACAAGCTGTGGAGTTGGAGGATGCTTATCTGGACTTAGCGGCTGCGCGAATATGATTGGCGCTTAAAGGCGGAAGGGGCACATAAGGAAGAAACTATTTTGGTCATAATTCCATAGTTCGGGCGTCCTCTTCCGTTGACCGATCGGTTGGCGAATGGGCGAGCTGAATCGATTATCCGGACTTGCCATGAAGCATGTCATGACTCATTTGTGGCGAGCGGACCCGGCCGAAGAGTTATTTTGGCTTAGTGCAGCAGTTCCTTGAGTGCGGTACAGCGTATCGGCGCAATGAAGCGGTCGGCATGTATTGAGAAGCGGATGGCTCTTGCCCGTGTCAAGGCATCTTGGGCTGAGATGAAGGCCACCGATATTCCGTCCCAGACTTCGGACGGCAGCGAGTACCGATCGGCGCTATTTTGAGGAAGTTCTTACAGGCGCTCGTTTAATAGAGGCAGATGCTCGAAGGATGTTATGTTTGAATGACATGTATAATTTTATGAAACAACGTTTCAATTTAATGTAAACTTTTTATACTTGTGCCTTCAAGTAGCAAACTACCTCTGTGCGGCCGTTGATGTATATAACTTGAAAGATGGCAGTCTTGACTTCATTTACGCACATAGTGCGAGGGTGTTTACAAAGAAGTCGGCTTTCACATAATCAACGTCTTGGTCCTATAAAGGAGGTGGTGGCGTAGCAAACTAAACAACGGACTATAATGCTTTATCACTTTCACTTAGCCATAGGGGTTTGATGGTGGGGCTACTATATAGCCCACAGGGCACCGCACTCTCTCGAATTCGAGTGCGTATCGCCTGACGGAAAATGGTCGCCGTTAATGCGGAGAATTCTAAACATTCCGGTGAGTCATCAGTGGTTGACCAGTCTCTCGCTATATCATGACGATCAGTTTTGGCTTTCTCTCTTGAGGTGCTCGCTTGGCGAACCGGGAACTGTCATGATAGTTCTCACAGTGCCGCGTTAGCGATAGAAGCGGAGCGTAAGGCAGCAAAACACAGGGCGGGCAAACCCAACATTTGACCAAAGACATGATTGAGCTGATGCATATAAGGCCTAACTTCGAGGGCGTAAACACTCCCTAAGGTATTGAGTATTTTATAAAGCGGGCGAACAATGCCCTTGGTAACAAGCCCTTGGTGTCGAGTGCGTGCAAACTTCGGCGGCCCGATGCCAACGCTTGACCTCCTCCTCGGTTATAATAAGAGACGGGGGATGAGTAACAATAAGAGAGCAGTGAAAAAGGTTTACGGGGTCTTAATCTGAAAAGAATCCTTACAGCGGGTCCTGCTGCACGTCTGCGTACTGTGTCTCCATTGTGCTTAGTATCTGGGCGGGTATAGCTACTGCGTTCATTTGTAAAAAGAGGAACTTAGTTTGAAAAATATCGCGCTAAAATGTAATAGAAAATAAAATAGAGTATGATTCAAAAATGAGTAAAATTGAGCTTTATTGTCTCTTGTTGTACATCGTGGAGCCCCTTGTAAGAAGTGCAGCGGCTAGTAACATCATGTTTATTTATGGGACTCGCCTAACGTGTCAAGAGTGCAACGACTGCTTTAGGCGCTTTTGGCCAGCAAGGCCGTATTAGTGTGAGGCTGTTAAGGCAGTCTCACATTCTTTCCTTGAGGACACGCGCAGCTTCCTTTAATGAAATGATGCCTCGTGGACCGGGCATTTTAAGTTTAAGAGATGCATAATGCGGTATTGCGTTAAAAGCGGTAGCTTCAGCATCCCGGTAGTGCTTGATGGCTACTTTTAAATGGGGCGATGTGGAAGACCAACTTTTCCCAGCGGAAGTTGTCGGGTGAGCGAACATAACTTCCAATAGTAGGGAGCCCGTACAATGGGCATATGTGCTGGCATTATTCCTTGGAAGGAAGTGTTGCTATGGCTAATCCTGTTTGGGTTTATCCCCATGTTGCGGATTGTGTCTGATATAGCAGGTTTAAATCACTGCCGCTGTCCATTAGGACTTGCGTAAATTGAAGACCGTCGATTATAGGTTCTAGTATCAAGGCAGTCCATCCTGCGTTCGGATACTTCGGAGTAGTCACGATGGTGAAGGTAATTGGTTTTGACAACCGGTGTTGGGACTCATTGGGGTAGATTGTGTGGCGCGTAATTCAATGGGTGCCGCTCTGTTTTCTCCTTTTGTTACTTGAAGTAAGTTTCTGTTTTGACCTCTTGTGGGAAATTCTTTTGTTTTCAGGGCTCTGCTTGTGGTGCTCGTCATCATCCTCACTTGGTGTGTCGAGCCCCTTGTGTTCGGCGTTAGTCTGCGGACTGCTTGAACCCAACAATCTCTGTGGGTATGGTTTGCGGGCTTCCAGGAGTCTTGTGGATTTGACATATCTTGTCCAAGATTTTGTTTAAGTTGGATAGCTCATCACTATTGTCCTTAAGGGGCAGCTTTTTATTATTTTGCCGTGAGCTTTTGAAGCCGGCGTTGACTGCCGCACTCTTTGGACCGTTCCCCTTAATCCGGCGCTGGTCCTTGCGGCGTCGTGGTTTCCATTCCATCCACGACTTCAGATGTACTTGGGTCAGCTGTGCTGCATCTTGCTAGCCAGCTATCCTCTCCCATAAGCGAATCAGTGAGAACTTATTAGTGCGGCCATTGTTCTTGGCTTTTCCTGGCCAAGGTGTCAGCGAGCCATTCATCTCGAGCGTTGTGTTTAAAAGCTGCTAAGGCTTGGGTCCAGGATAGTCGACTATTTGGTTCTTTTGGTGAGGAACTGTTCAGAATTTTCGGTGACTCTCGGGCTGTTGGGTTATGTGACTTAGATCGTCTGCGTCCGGAGGTCGGACATAGGTTCCTGAAATTGGCCGAAAAGCATCCTCAAGCTCTTCCCAACTACCAATGGTGTTTTTCGGGAGGCTTTTAAGCCAATGTCGGGCTGGCCCTTTGAGCTTGAGGGTAGGTATTTTATGGCGTAGAGATCATCTCCTCGGCCATGTGTATGTGGAGATATAATCCTCAATCCAGACTCAAGTGTCGTTCCGTCGTATGCCTCTATGTTTACGGGCTTGAATCGATGGAAATTCATGATCCGGCACCTCATCGGTGAAACATAGAGTGCTGTGGCGCCCTATGTTGGGTGTGCCGTGGTGTTGGATATTTGGCGTGTTGTATTGCTCGCGAACTTGTTTCCTTGGCCCGTAGATAGATCTAAGCTGGGCCATCCTTTTAGTCTTGGATCCTTATGCGCATCGCGTCTTTGGCTTGTGTCTGGCGCCGCTTGCCGCTCGTTTGCCATGTGGTGCGTCTATCCGACCGGCGGCCTCTTTATTTTTTGATCGTGGGGCTCTCGGCCTCCTCATCAATTTGGGCGATAGTTTGCGCTTTGGGTAGCTCTTTGCTTGGTGGTGTCGTCGCCATATTTATCTGCAGTGTTGAGTAATTTACTCCATCTCATTGGTCGTCTTCCGCTGTTACGAGCCTCTGTTTCTGCTTTTTCAAGCTACGGCGCGATAGTGAGGAGCTCTTTGTGGAGGTTCTTGATCCAATAGCGTGTCCGGCGTGAGATCGTCCGGACTATTGTCCTTCTTAGGGACGGGTTGTTTGTCAAGTTGGCCTGTTAGGATGGTTGCTCAATGGCATGTTAAATGCGTCGGCCGGCTCACCACCGCTCTATGGCTGGAGTGCGTGTGGCGCTATCTTTGTCGAGGTGGGGTTTTGGCGGTAACTTACGCGCCGCTTTTATTCTTCGAGGAATTTTCTTTCACTGACATCTCGTCGTTCCTCGTTATCGCTTCCCTTAGGTGTGTCCACCATATATATATCGTAAGTTGAGGTGGCCATCGAGTGCCCTATAGGCGCTGGTTCTTAGTCGTCTCGGCGTCATTCGTGCATATCGTCGATGTCCTCGGTCGAAGTCGAGCATGTCTGTTAAGTCATCGGCGATGGCTACAAAGTGGGTGGTGGGTGGGCGTTGAATTTCTTCATCGTCCGAATCCCAACCTTCGACCGTGGATTCGGCGGGGCTTCCCAGAAAGAGAGACTTTAATGAGTTCAGGATATATCGCCAAGGCGAGTCTTTGAAAGATGTCGTGCGGTGAACCCTATAACGGCGTGATCGGATCGGTGGCGAAGTCTGAGGAGGTTTGGAGTCAGGGAAGGAGTCCGGCACACAGGAGTCTAAGCTTTGCAAAGGACAGGGATGGTGTTCGACTCAATTGCTGTTGAGATTTCAGCCCCGGCGGTGTCAACCAACCGTCCTCGATCGTGAAAACGGCTCCGGATTAAGGGTCGGGCCGGAACCTTTCAGTGCGACCTCGAGAGGCTTTGATTCGTGATGAGCTAGATCGTACCCATCGAAGACAGTCTGTGACGCGCTCGGCTCTGGCTCGAATCCGTCGAAGATCAAGTCTCCGGACATCGGCCGTATAGTTCAAGCTTCCAAATCTGACTGATGGCTGGGGGCGTAGCTTCGATCTGCTCCGGATGGCCTAGCGAATTGGCCCATGATTGCAAAGCCGCCCGAATCTGAAGATCTGTCGGGGAGAAAAGTCTCACCACTGGACTGCGTTATTCTTGATGATTGAAGGAGCCATCAGGCCTATAGGTGACGACACAGAGGAACTCTCAATGAAAGCACCAATGTCGGTGTCAAAACCGCGGAACTTCGGGTAGGGGTCCCAAGCATGCGTTTAGGCGGATGGTAACATGAGACAAAGGGACGATGTTTTTACCCGGAGTTGGGCCCTCTCGATGGAGGTAATACCCTACTCCTGCTTGATTAATATTGATGATATGGGTAGTACAAGAGTAGATCTACCACGAGATCGGAGAGGCTAAACCCTAGAAGCTAGCCTATGGTATGATTGTTGTTAGATCCCTCGGACTAAAACCCTCCGGTTTATATAGACACGGATAGGGTTAGTGAGGAGTCTGGATTAGGGGTGTCGGATAGCGAACTATCACCGTTGGCGGACTCCTAGACCATGAAGATACAAGATTGAAGACTTGGTCCCGTGTCAGGATGGGACTTTCCTTGGCGTGGAAGGCAAGCTTGGCGATGCGAATATGTAGATCTCCTATCATTGTAACCGACTACTGTGTAACCTAACCTATCCGGTGTCTATATAAGCCGGAGGTTTTAGTCCAAATGGGAACGAACAACAATCATACCATAGGCTAGCTTCTGGGGTTTAGCCTCTACGATCTCGTGGTAGATCTACTCTTGTACTACCCATATCATCAATATTAATCAAGCAGGAGGTAGGGTATTACCTCCTATCGAGAGGGCCGGCTGGGTAAAACATTGTGTCCCCAATCTCCCGTTACCATCCGCCTAGGCGCTTTGTTCGGGACCCCCTACCGAGATCCGCGGTTTTGACACCGACATTGGTGCTTTCATTGAGAGTTCCTCATCTCTAAAATCGCCGCAGGAAGGATGCCTCATCCCGTCTTTAAAGACAATACTCTCGCCAAAGGAGCCGTGGCTACTTGGTGGAACTCTTGACTGAGTGGTTTTTGTTGGAAATATGCCCTAGAGGCAATAATAAATTAGTTATTATTATATTTCCTTGTTCATGATAATCGTTTATTATCCATGCTATAATTGTATTGATAGGAAACTCAAATACATGTGTGGATACATAGACAACACCATGTCCCTAGTAAGCCTCTATTGGCTAGCTCGTTGATCAATAGATGGTTACGGTTTCCTAACCATGGACATTGGATGTCATTGATAGCGGGATCACATCATTAGGAGAATGATGTGATGGACAAGACAATCCTAAGCCTAGCACAAAGATCGTGTAGTTACGTATGCTAAAGCTTTTCAATGTCAAGTATCTCTTCCTTAGACCATGAGATCGTGCAATTCCGGATACCGTAGGAGTGCTTTGGGTGTATCAAGCGTCTGGCGTAAGCTGGGTGACTATAAAGGTGCACTACGGGTATCTCCGAAAGTGACCATTGGGTTGACACGGATCGAGGCGGGATTTGTCACTCCGTGTAAGCGGAGAGGTATCTGGGCCCACTCGGTAGGACATCATCATAATGTGCACAATGTGACCAAGGGGTTGATCACGGGATGATGTGTTCGGAGCGAGTAAAGAGACTTGCGATAGCGAGATTGAACAAGGTATCGGTATACCGGCGATCGAATCTCGGGCAAGTACAATACCGCTAGACAAAGGGAATTGTATACGGGATCGATTGAGTCCTTGACATCGTGGTTCATCCGATGAGATCATCGTGGAACATGTAGGAGCCAACATGGGTATCGAGATCCGCTGTTGGTTATTGACGGGAGAACGTCTCGGTCATGTCTGCATGATTCCCGAACCCGTAGGGTCTACACATAAGGTTCGATGGCGCTAGGGTTATAAAGGAAGTTTGTATGTGGTTACGAATGTTGTTGGTCCGGATGAGATCCGGACGTCACGAGGAGTTCGGAATGGTCGGAGGTAAAGATTTATATATGGAAAGTTGTTGTTGGGTTAGGAAAAGTTCGGGTTTTTGGTATTGTGCGAGGAAGCTTCGAGAAGGTTCGGAGGATTCGGAGGGTCGGAGGTCGGAAATAGTTCCACCACGTCCAATACAGTAGCATGGGCTGTGAGGCGCCCTAGCCTTAATGGGCCAGGGCACCAGCCCCCAAGGCCCATGCGCATGGAAAGGAAACCCTAAGGGGAGGGCCTCCACTTGACTTGGGAGGCCTCCTCCCCTCTTGGCCGCCCCAAGTCCCATCTAGGGCTGGCCACACCCCTTGGGGTGGGAAACCCTAAAGGGGGCGCAGCCCCCCTTTTCCCCTATATATACTTGAGGTTTTGGGCTGCCCAACACATGAGTTCTCTCCCTCTTGGTGCAGCCCTGCCTCTCCTCCTCCTCCTCTCCCTTGGTGCTTGGCGAAGCCTGCTTGGGATGCCACGCTCCTCCATCACCACCATGCCGTTGTGTTGCTGCTGGATGGAGTCTTCCTCAACCTCTCCCTCTCTCCTTGCTGGATCAAGGCGTGGGAGGCGTCACCGGGCTGTCACGTGTGTTGAGCAGCGGAGGTGCCGTCCGTTCGGCACTAGATCTCGGTGATTTGAATCACGACGAGTCGACTCCTTCAACCCCGTTCTCTTGAGCGCTTCCGCTTAACGATCTACAAGGGTATGTAGATGCACTCTCCTTCCCTCGTTGCTAGTTTCTCCATAGATAGATCTTGGTGACACGTGGGAAAATTTTGAATTTCTGCTCGTTCCCCAGCAGTGGCATCATGAGCTAGGTCTATTGCGTAGATTCTTTGCGAGTAGAACACAAAGTAGTTGTGGGCGTTGATTTTGTTCAATATGCTTACCGTTACTAGTCCAATCTTGTTTGACGGTATTGTGGGATGAAGCGGCCGGACCGACCTTACGTACTCTTCGTGAGGCAGGTTCCACCGGTGACATGCACTTGGTGCATAAGGTGGCTAGCGGTGCCGTCTCTCCACTTTAGTCGAACGGATTCGATGAAAAGGGTCCTTATGAAGGGTAAATAGCAATTGGCATATCACGTTGTGGTTTTGCGTAGGTAAGAAAGCGTTCTTGCTAGAAACCCATAGCAGCCACGTAAAACATGCAAACAACAATTAGAGGGCGTCTAACTTGTTTTTGCGGGGTATGCTATGTGATGTGATATGGCCAAGAAGAATGTGATGAATGATATGTGATGTATGAGATTGATCATGTTCTTGTAATAGGATTCACGACTTGCATGTCGATGAGTATGACAACCGGCAGAGCCATAGGAGTTGTCTTTATTTATTGTATGACCTGCGTGTCATTAAACAACGCCATGTAATTACTTTACTTTATTGCTAACGGTAGCCATAGTAGTAGAAGTAATAAGTTGGCGAGACAACTTCATGGAGACACGATGATGGAGATCATGGTGTCATGCGGTGACGATGATGATCATGGAGCCCGAAGATGGAGATCAATGGAGCTATATGATATTGGCCATATCATGTCACTACTATATAATTGCATGTGATGTTTATTATGTTTATGCATCTTGTTTACTTAGAAGCAGCGGTAGTAAATAAGATGATCCCTTACAAATTTCAAAAGTGTTCTCCCTAACTGTGCACCGTTGCTACAGTTAAGTAAGCTTCTAAGCACCACGTGATGATCGGGTGTGATGGATTCTTACGTTCACATACAGCGGGTGTAAGACAGATTTACACAGCAAAAACACTTAGGGTTAACTTGCGAGCCTAGCATGTGCAGACATGGCCTCGGAACACGGAGACCGAAAGGTCGAGCATGAGTCGTATAGTAGATCGATCAACATGAAGATGTTCACCGATGATGACTAGTCCGTCTCACGTGATGATCGGACCACGGCCTAATTGATTCGGATCATGTAATCACTTAGATGACCGGAGGATGTCTATCTGAGTGGGAGTTCATAAGATGAACTTAATTATCTTGAACATAGTCAAAAGACCTTTTGCAAATTATGTCGTAAGCTCGCGCTTTAGTTCCCTTGTTTAGATATGTTCCTAGAGAAAATATAGTTGAAAGTTGAAATGGCGATTATGCGGACGGTGAAAGCTTATGTCCTTAATGCACGCTCGATGTGCTGAACCCCAAGCGTCGTTTGTGGATGTTGCGAACATCGGACATACGCGTTTGATAACTACGTGATAGTTCAGTTAAGCGGTTTAGAGTTGAGGCACCAAAGGCGTTTTGAAGCGTCGCGGAACATATGAGATGTTTGAGGGCTGAAATTGGGATTTCAGGCTCGTGCCACGTCAAGAGGTATGAGACCTCGACGATTTTCTTAGCCAGCAAACTAAGGAGAAAAGCTCAATCGTTGAGCTTGTGCTCAGATTGTGCGAGTGCAACAATCACTTGAATCGAGTGGGAGTTGATCTTCCGGATGAGATAGTGATGTTTCTCCAAAGTCATTGCCACCAAGCTGCTAGAGCTTCGTGATGAACTATAACATATCAGGGATAGATATGATGATCCTTGAGGTATTAGCGTTGTTTGACATCATGAAAGTAGAAATCAGAAGGAGCATCAATTGTTGATGGTTGGTGAAACCACTAGTTTCAAGAAGGGCAAGGGCAAGAAGGGACACTTCATGAAGCGGCAAATCAGTTCTGCTCCAGTGAAGAAACCCAAGGTTGAACCCAAACCGAGACTAAGTGCTTACGTAATAAGGGAACAGCCTTTGGAGCAGAATTACCCTAGATACTTGGTAGATAAGAAGGCAGGCAAGGTCGATAGAAGTATATTTGATATACATTATGTTAATGTGTACTTTACTAGTACTCCTAGTAGCACCAGGGTATTAGATACGGTTCGGTTGCTAAATGTTAGTAACTCGAAATAAAAGCTACGGAATAAAGGAGACTAGCTAAAGGTGGTGACGATATGTGTTGGAATTGTTTCCAAGGTTGATATGATCAAACATCGCGCTCCCTCTACCATCAAGATTAGTATTAAACCAGAATAATTATCATTTGGTGTTTGCGTTGAGCATAGACATGATTGGATTATGTCTATCATGTCTGATTATTCATTTAAGGAGAATAATGGTTACTCTATTTATTTGAATAATACCTTGATGGTCTTGCACCTAAAGAATGGTTTATTGAATCTCGATCGTAGTGATACACATTTTCATGCCAAAAGTATAAGATAGTAATGATAGTACCACTTACTTGTGGCCTTGCCATGTAAGTCATATTGGTGTAAAAGCATGAAGAAGCTCCATGTTGATGGATCTTTGGACTCACTCGTTTTGAAAAGTTTGAGACATGCAAACCATGTCTATTGGTGTATCATGCATGATGACTCACTTGATTTTGAATCACTTGAGATATGCAAAACATACCACATGGGCAAGATGACTGAAAAGCCTCGGTTTGATAAGATGGAACAAGATAGCAACTTGTTGGAAGTAACACATTTTGATGTGTGCAGTCCAATGAGTCTTTGAGGCATCTGATGAATATCGTTATGTTCTTACTTCACGAGATGATTTGAGTAGATGTTGAGTATATTTACTTGATGAAACACAAGTCTGAATTATTGAATGGTTCAAGTAATTTCAGAGTGAAGTTGAAGATCTTCGTGACAAGAGGATAAAATGTCTATGATATGATCATAGAGATGAATATCTGAGTTCTGAGTTTGGTACACAATTAAGACATTGTGGAAATTGTTTCACAATTAATACCTTTGGAACACCATAGTGTGATGGTGTGTCCGAACATCATAGTTGCACCCTATTGGATATGGTGCGTACCATGATGTCTCTTATCGAATTACCACTATCGTTCATGGGTTAGGCATTAGAGACAACCGCACTCACTTTAATAGGGCACCCGTAATTCCGTTGAGATGACACCGTATGAACTATGGTTTAGAAACCTAAGTTGTCATTTCTTAAAGGTTTGGGGCTGCGGCGCTTATGTGGAAAAGTTTCAGGTTGATAAGCTCGAACCCAGCGGATAAAATGCATCTTCATAGGACACCCAAAACAGTTGGGTATACCTCCTAATTCAGATCCGAAAGCAATAGGGATTGTTTCTTGAATCGGGTCCTTTCTCGAGGAAAAGTTTGTCTCGAAAAGTTGAGTGGGAGGATGGTGGAGACTTGATGAGGTTATTGAACCGTCACTTCAACAAGTGTGTAGCAGGGCACGGGGAAGTTGTTCCGTGGCACCTACACCAATTGAAGTAGAAGCTTATGATAGTGATCATGAAGTTTGGATCAAGTCACGGCGTACCTCGTGGGGTGACAAGGATCGTACTACTTGAGTGATACGGTAATCATGTCTTGAAGGTCATGTTGCTAGACAACAATGAACCTCGAGCTATGGAGAAGCGATGGTGGGCCCAAATTCCGACAAATGGTTAGAAACCATGAAATCCGAGATAGGATCCATGTATCATAACAAAGCATGGACTTTGGTGGACTTGCCGATGATCGGCAAGCCATTGAAATAAATGGATCTTTAAGAAGAAAGCGGACATGGGCGGTAATGTCACCTTCTATGAAGCTCGACTTGTGGCAAAGAGTTTTCACAAGTTCAAGGAGTTGACTACGATGAGATTTTCTCATCCGTAGCGATGCTTAAGTCCGTCGGAATCATGTTAGCATTAGCTGCATTTATGAAATCTGGCAGATGGATGTCAAGGCGAGTTTCCTTACCTTTACGTAAGGAAAGGTTGTATGTGATACAATCAGAAAAGTTTTGTCGATCCTAAGGATGCTAAAAGGTATGCTAGCTCCAGCGATCCTTTCTAAGGCTGGAGTAAGCATCTCGGAGTTGGAATGTGCGCTTTGATGAGATGATCAAAGATTTTGGGTTTATACAAAGTTTATGAGAAACTTGTATTTCCAAAGAAGTGAGTGGGAGCACTATAAATTTCGATGAGTATATGTTGTTGACATATTGATGATCGAAATGATGTAGAATTTTCTGAAAGCATATAGGGTTAAAGTGTTTTCAAGTGAAAACCTGGATTAAGCTACTTGAACATTGAGCATCAAGATCTATGAGGATAGATCAAAAAGCGCTAATGGTACTTTCAAATGAGCACATACCTTGACATGATCTTGAAGGTGTTCAAGATGGATCGATCAAAGAAGGAGTTCTTGCCTGAGATGTAAGGTATGAAGTTAAGAGTTAAAGCTCGACCACGGCGGAGAAAGAGAGAAAGGGCGAAGGTCGTCCCTATGCTTCGAGCGTAGGCTCTATAGTATGCTATCTTGTGTACTACACGATGTGTGCCTTGCCATATCGGCAAGAGGTACAAAGGTGATCAGGGTGGATCATTGGATAGCGGTCAAAATTGTCCTTAGAGGAATAAGGACATGTTTCTCGATTATGGAGGTGATAAAGAGTTGGCGTAAAGGGTTACGTCGATGCAAGCTTTAACACCTATCCGAGTGACTCGAGAAGCAAACCGGATCGTATAGTGGAGCAACCATTTGGAATAGCTCAAGTGGAGCGTGAAAGCAACATTTACAATATGACATAGAAAATTGCGAAGTACACACGGATCTGAAAGGTTCGGACCGTTGACTAAAACCTCTCTCACAAGCAAAACATGATCAAACCCCAGAACTCATTGAGACTTAATCACATGGTGATGTGAACTAGTTTAAGACACTAGTAAACTCTTTGGATGTTGGTCACATGGCGATGTGACCTATCAGTGTTAATCACATGGCGATGTGAACTAGATTATTGACTCTAGTGCAAGTGGGAGACTGTTGGAAATATGCCTAGAGGCAATAATAAATTAGTTATTATTATATTTCCTTGTTCATGATAATCGTTTATTATCCATGCTATAATTGTATTGATAGGAAACTCAAATACATGTGTGGATACATAGACAACACCATGTCCCTAGCAAGCCTCTATTGGCTAGCTCGTTGATCAATAGATGGTTACGGTTTCCTAACCATGGACATTGGATGTCATTGATAACGGGATCACATCATTAGGAGAATGATGTGATGGACAAGACAATCCTAAGCCTAGCACAAAGATCGTGTAGTTAGTATGCTAAAGCTTTTCTAATGTCAAGTATCTCTTCCTTAGACCATGAGATCGTGCAATTCCGGATACCGTAGGAGTGCTTTGGGTGTATCCAAGCGTCCTGGCAATGGCTGGGTGACTATAAAGGTGCACTACAGGTATCTCGAAAGTGACCATTGGGTTGACACGGATCGAGGCTGGGATTTGTCACTCCGTGTAAGCGGAGAGGTATCTCTGGGCCCACTCGGTAGGACATCATCATAATGTGCACAATGTGACCAAGGGGTTGATCACGGGATGATGTGTTGGAGCGAGTAAAGAGACTTGCGATAGCGAGATTGAACAAGGTATCGGTATACCGACGATCGAATCTCGGGCAAGTACAATACCGCTAGACAAAGGGAATTGTATACGGGATCGATTGAGTCCTTGACATCGTGGTTCATCCGATGAGATCATCGTGGAACATGTAGGAGCCAACATGGGTATCCAGATCCCTGTTGGTTATTGACCGGAGAGCGTCTCGGTCATGTCGCATGATTCCCGAACCGTAGGGTCTACACATAAGGTTCGATGGCGCTAGGGTTATAAAGGAAGTTTGTATGTGGTTGCGAATGTTGTTGAGTCCGGATGAGATCCGGACGTCACGAGGAGTTCGGAATGGTCGGAGGTAAAGATTTATATATGGAAAGTTGTTGTTGGGTTAGGAAAAAGTTCGGGTTTTTCGGTATTGTACTGAGAAGCTTCGGAAGGTTCGGAGGATTCGGAGGGTCGGAGGTCGGAAATAGTTCCACCACGTCAATACAGTAGCATGGGCTGTGGGGGCGCCTAGCCTTAATGGGCCAGGGGCACCAGCCCCCAAGGCCCATGCGCATAGGAAGGGAAACCCTAAGGGAGGGCCTCCACTTGACTTGGGAGGCCTCCTCCCTCTTGGCCGCCCCCAAGTCCCATCTAGGGCTGGCCGCACCCCTTGGGGTGGGAAACCCTAAAGGGGCGCAGCCCCTTTCCCCTATATATACTTGAGGTTTTGGGCTGCCCAACACACGAGTTCTCTCCTCTTGGTGCAGCCTGCCTCTCCTCCTCCTCTCCCTTGGTGCTTGGCGAAGCCTGCTTGGGATGCCACGCTCCTCCATCACCACCATGCCGTTGTGTTGCTGCTGGATGGAGTCTTCCTCAACCTCTCCCTCTCTCCTTGCTGGATCAAGGCGTGGGAGGCGTCACCGGGCTGTCACGTGTGTTGAGCAGCGGAGGTGCCGTCCGTTCGGCACTTGATCTCGGTGATTTGAATCACGAGCAATGCGACTCCTTCAACCCCGTTCACTTGAGCGCTTCCGCTTAACGATCTACAAGGGTATGTAGATGCACTCTCCTTCCCTCGTTGCTAGTTTCTCCATAGATAGATCTTGGTGACCGTAGGAAAATTTTGAATTTCTGCTCGTTCCCCAACAGTTTCTTATGACCGCCGGTTCGTACCTCAGCGCCGGCGATGACTTCTCGAGTCATCGAAAGCCAATCTTCCGTTGATTGAACTTGCGAACAGTTGGATCGATCGAGCTCTCCTCCGTCGCGAGCTCTTGGGTGCATCGCCTCGCCATACAGGGAGTCGCCACAGACTTCTGACGGATCGGGCCTAAAACCGACTGAGAGAGATCAACTCTCCCGGGCTACTGTCACGCCAATATGCGATACTATCCTAAAGAGACTCGAAGGTCCCACCAAGGATAGAACCGCATATTGAAAACGCTTTACAAGGTGGATATCATTACATCAACATTAAATAATAGTGGGGATACATCCAATACATACAAGGATACAAAGTCACATGAATACAACTATACAACATACAAGATCAACATCCGACTACGGATGAATCATAAACAGAAACTCAAACAATATCCACCCTGCTAGCCCAGGCTGCCGACCTGGAACCTATCCCCTGATCGGCGAAGAAGAAGAAGAACTCCAAAACAAGCAAACATCGCTCTCGCGTCATGATCATCGCAAAACCTGTACCTGCAACTGTTGTTGTAGTAATCTGTGAGCCACGAGGACTCAGCAATCCCATTACCATGGGTATCAAGACTAGCAAAACTTAATGGGTAAGGAAGGGGTAAAGTGGTGAGGCTGCAGCAGCGACTAAGCAAGTATGGTGGCTAACATACGCAAATGAGAGCGAGAAGAGAAACAAAGGAATGGTCGTCAACTAGTAATGATCAAGAAGTGATCCTGAACTCCTACTTACGTCGGACATAACCCGAAACCGTGTTCTCCTCTCGATCAACCCGAAAAGAGACACTCACGGTTCGCTACAGTTCTGTATTTTAGAAGAGTTTACTTCAAGTTTACTACAACGGATATTAACAAATTCCATCTGCCACATAACGCGGGCACGACTTTGAAAGTTCAAACCCTGCAGGGTGTCCCAACAACCCATGATAAACTCTCGCGATCAACGAAGGATATTCCTTCTCCCGGGAAGACCCGATCAGTCTCGGAATCCGGCTACAAGACATTTCGTGATAATAAAACAAGACCAGCAAGACCTTTGATCGCGGCGACAATCCCGATAGGAGCTGCACATATCTCGTTCTCGAGCAACACGGATGAGACAGGCTCTGAGTAAAACCAAGCCTCGAGTTTCCCGTGGTGGCCCATGATGGCTCGGTTCGAACCAGCACTTAGAGAAGCAATGACCGGGGGCTAAAATAAAGATGACCCTCGGGTTGGCTGACCCAAGGGAAAGGGTATAGGTGGTGGTTAGGCAAATGGTAAAACCAAGGTTGGGCCTTCTTTGGAGGAGTCTTATTCAAAGCGAACTGTCAAGGGGTCCATAAATCACCCAACCGCGTTAGGGGCGCAAAATCCGGGAACATAATACCGATATAGATGCGAAACTAGAGGCGGCAAGAGTGGAACAAAACACCGAGGCAAAAGGCAGAGCCTTCCACCCTCTACCAAGTATATAGATGCATTAATAATATAAGAGATATTGTGATATCCCAAGCAAAATCCTGTCCACCATGGAGCAATCTTCATCTTCATCGCAACTAGCAGCGCTAAAAGAGGGGCTGAGCGAAAGCGGTAACATAGCCAAACAACGGTTTGCTAGGAAGGGTGACAAAGGTTAGAGGTTCATGGCAATTTGGGAGGCTTGAGCAGCAAGTGATAGGTAGCGCAGCATAGCGATAGAAACGAAGCAACTAGCATAGCAAAGATAGTAATGATATCAAGGTGACGGTCATCTTGCACGATATCCGCTAGGAAGAAGAACGAGTCAATGAAGAAGGCGAGCGGGAGTAGTCGAGCGAATCCTCACAATCGCAACATTACGGAACCGAGAAGCAACACCGGAAAGAAACAAACAACATGATAAATGCACAAGCATAAACATGGCATTATGCACAAACAAGTATGATGCATGTACGGTTTAAAGAGGCATGGCATGGCAATATGCAACAAACAATACTACAAGTTAAATGGAGCTCAATATGCAACGGGTTGCATATTGAATGGCTCACCACATTCGAGTTATTTAGTTAAGCTCGTTTAGGTACACAACAATATTAAATGTTGTTAAACATGGCAAGGGTGAAGCATAAGTAAACTAACTATTTAGGCAAGTTTAAATGAGGTAGGAACAACAAACAACAATTCGGAAAATCCTCATACACAATTTATGAATTTGGTACTGTTCTGCCTAAACATAATTTTAATGTTGTTAAACAGCAAAATTAAGTGCACCATGTTAAACTAGGCATTTTCTACCCCATTTACATATAAAGTTTATTTAAAATGGAGCTATGGTTATTTAGTTATGAAATAAATCATTTTAACATGGCATTTATGCAAATTTAATCAAACAACATTTTAAACATTTTAAACATGGATGAAAGTGACATATTATGAAACTAGATGAAATTCTAAGCACTTTACATGTTTAAATCATTTTAATCCGATGCACGGTTTGTGAGTTATTAGATGCATGAACATAAGGGTTTTTCTATAAAACTGGTAAATCCTGGGATAATGCAAAATCACATATCTGAAAAAAAATAGATCGGGCCGAAATCTGCTGGGCGCTTGGGCGCTCACCATGGGCTGAGGCCTGGAACTTTGGAGAGGAGGAGGCAGGCCGGGACGCTGGGATCCGGCCATTAACGGGCAAGGGCGGCGGTGTCACAACCCTAGAGCTTGCTTGTAACTAGTGGCATTGCATCCATGCATCATGTTTAAATTTCTAAGAAACATGTAATGGGGATTGCCTAAACCCTAGCATTAAAGAAATTCAAATAGGTTCAACCAAAATACTTTCAATGACCTCAAAATATCCTTCTAAAATGTCCATGATTTATGGAAAAAGGTGAAAGCCTCTACGGAGATAATGCATATTTTCCGGGACATTTGGGCATTGAATAAATCATCATGGTATTTGAGTTGGAGTTTAAAAGTTACCATTAAATATTGGTTGCTCCAAATATTCTGAAATTTATTGTGTGGTTTGAAAATAATTCAAATATTCCTCACAAAAAATTACAGAATTAACCAAAGTGTTTTGGTTGGGTTTTTAATTGCAAACTTAAAGCAGATAATAGAAAAACTAAAACAAATAAAAAGAGAGAGAGAGAGGAACGTACCTGGCCACTTACCTAGCGCCCCAACCAGCCCACCTCTGTAGCAGCCCGGCTGGGCAAAGCCAACCCAGCCCACCTACCCGCCGCTCATCGTCTTCCTCTGCCAGTAGGCAGAGGCGAGGCGTGGCGCGCGCCCGAGAGCCGGCCACCGCACGCCACCTCCTGCTTCCCCGGCCCTCCCGGAGACACCACGACGACGCCCCGTGTTCCCTCGCCCCTCTCCCTCACTCGCTGCACCGTTCCCCTCTCTCCCTGCCCCGCCTCTCTCCCTCTCTCTCCCGAACCCAGGCGCGGCCGTCGCCACCGACGAGCACCGCCGTGGCCACAGCCATTGCCTCGCCTCGTCGTTGCGCCCAGAGGCTCCGCCTCGACGCCCCTGTCGGGGGAGAACTGATCGTGCCCCACGAGCACCTATGGGACCTGGGTCCCTTGTGGTTCGGAGGGGGGCGGAGATTGCACAAAGAGTGGATCGAGGCGATGCACACGAGCGAGTTACCCAGCCGAGCTCTCGGAGAGATAATACTCCTACTGCTGCTTTGTGGATTATCTTGTGTTCTTGCTAGGGAGCAATGGGCGCTACAAGACCTAGCCTGAGTGTGGTTTTGTATGAATGTGATGAACTAAGCTGGAGCCGGACCGAAACCAGCCGAACCTCCCCTACGTTGCCCTCGGGCCTCCTTTTATAGGCACAAGGGGTTACCACATGTGGCAAGTAGACAAGGTTACAATGGTAAAAACATAGGTTGGTACACGCTTTGTACACAGTGTCGATAATCTGTACCTAACTCGGCGGCAAGGGACAAAGGTCATCAATGCCCGTCTCGATCGCCCGAACGATTGTAACGAGGGACCGTTAAGTGCGCCTCCGCTCCGCCACGATGGTAGCTTGTCGGCGCCACTGTCGCTACTCCCGCTGGCTGCACAGCCCGTCGACCGCAGCGTGCTTAGGAGAGCCCGTGGTGACACGTTGGCGGGTGAGCTGGGCGGAGATGAAGAGAAGTCGCCATACGGCAAGCGCCTTGCCATGGCAGGAACCTTGTCGCGCAGGGGTTCAGCGCCCGCCAAGCCTCCCGGCAAGCTCCTCTTGCGGGGCCTTATTCCTCGGCGCCTTGAGTGGCCTTCGGCAAGCTCCCTTGCGGGGTCTCGACTACTTTGTTCTTGGGTGGCTCCAAAGGAGCATTGAGGTTATGGCGGCCATCAGGCCAGCCCTGCCGTGAAGCGCTGCAACTGCCGTGCACGAGTTTGGGGTACTAGGGTACCCTTACTCTAATACACCGACAGAGCCCCGGGCTGGGCCACATCTGGCGCCAAGCTTTGTTGGGCCAGGCCCAAAGCAGTTGCAGACACGCGTGGTCTTGATTCGCCGTTATTTGCCTTGGACCCACCACGTCTCCCACGAGCAGCACGCCCGGACGTGGGCGTCGTGGGGAGATCGTGGGGCTTTCTTTAATGGAAAATCGGCAGCCGTCCCTCTCCTCTTTATAAGCGGGGAACGGGCGGGGCGCACTTGCCCTTCTTTGTCACGCCGAAACCCCGTCGCTTTCCCTTTCCTTCTCGAGCCCAAAGAGAGCGGCGCTCCGCCCCCTCCATTGCCACGGTGCCACTGCGCCGTCGGCTTCCTCCACCACGACTCCCTATGGCTCGAAGGCCGATAAGGAAAATCGTGAAATCTGCGGCCCGGCGGCTCATGGCGGCTCTCGGAAGGGCGGGCCCTCTTGATCCCTGCTCAGCGGAAGGAGCTGCGGAGCTGTATTACCTCTTCTAGTCGATGGTGACCCGAGCGCATCCGCTACGAGGTCATCTCCGCCGCCACATCTGCCAAGATCTCCATCGGGTACCCTTTTCGCGATTTTCTTACAGTGCGGGCTCTGCCGCCTTTTCTGAATTCTTCCTGCGATGTCATGAACACATATGGCCTCCGCCTCCTTGACTTTACCCCAGCGCCATCCTTACCATGGCCGTTTTCGCACATCTCTGCGATAACTTTGTCGGGGTCCACCCAAGCGTCGCTCTCTTACACTACTTCTCACCCGCGCGTAGAGAGAGGAGAGCCGCTTGGGAGGAATTGCATGGACCTCTAGGATCGGCAAGAAGGCGTATCTTGATGGAGAGTTGCGCAGCAAGTGGGAGGAGTGGAGGGCTGGCTGGTGCTAGATCTTAGAGGAGGAGCCACAGCCTTTTCTGCGCCTGCGCAGAACCCCCATAGTTCAAGCGGCAGCATTTGGAGCAACTTGGCGCGGAGGGCGACAAGTTGAAGATTGCCCACGACTAAGATTTTGCGTCTCCGGCAAGCAGGGCTTACCGTAGGAGCAGTTGGCGCGGACTTCGCCGCGCCGCATTGCGCCTTTGCAGGAGAAAGGGAGGCCTGCTTGGGAATTCGAGCGGCGGATATCATGAGGCTGCGCCCGGTCTGAATTGGAATTTCACTACCTGGAGCTTGGCGGCATGCTGCGGGAGCTGTTCAAGCTGAAGCGGATAACCCGGATGGTGCATGTTGCCGGGGAGTTGTGCCTTGTGCAACAACTCGCCGCTGATAGCATCCGCGCAATAATGCCGTTGTCGCGACTCCCCAGGATCGTTCCAACTTGGCGAGGAGCCCGCCCGATGTCATAGTGCAGCGGTTCTTCGACAACTTGGTTGAAGTGCCAATCAGCGCCCGGCGAAGAAGCGGCTCACCCGTCGACACCACTGCTCCGGAGATGGCGCGCGCCGCCACAAGGTTGGAGGAGGCTGCGAGAGGCTGCTGCCGCCGGCGCGTTTGGGTTACTGGCCGTCGAGGCGGAGAGGGCCGGCGGCAAGCCTGCCGACCAAGAAGAGTTTGTCGGTGAGGAGAGCGGACCGAGCCCGATGGCGACCAAGTGAGCCTGCAGCCTCGCCTCGCCTCCGCGTCAAGTAGCTTGCCGCAGGGGGAGCTCGCTGCCCGGCCAAGGAGACGTCTCCGAAGACCGGAGAAGTGTCGGGGAGCATCCACCAACAGCCCGCCTCGTCGCCTGGCCGCGCTCCACGTGGCAAATCTTGTTGCAGCGGGGCGCCTTATTCCGCCACGGCGACGGGCGCAGGCCTTTGAGGTCGTGGCCTCGCACTCCGCCAAGCGCCAGAGGAGTCTTCTCCCCAATCCGTCGCATGAGCAGACTTGATCTCTCGCCCTCAGCTCCGAGGAAGAAGAGGAAGAGTAAGATCTTGCCGCTGCTATTTGTAATCTTCAATTCCATCGCTTTATCTTATATCTGTCGGGTTCCACTCTGAACTTTCTTCTTGAGCGTCTACTCGAGGGCGCCGAAGAGGCCAAGACGCCGGTGGTTGTCGTCTCGGATGATTCCCCAGCAATAGGGGCACGTCCGGGACTCCTTGCGGATCGGCAACCCTTCAACAGAAAGCAGCCCCAAAGCTGGCCCCAGTAAGTATCGGCATGCTTCACGTGGTTAAGCGCTTTGGGTGCTTTTATTCTGATATCTGGTTTGTTGGATTTTGTAGGAGCAGAGCAGCCACATCATGGAGCACCGGAGGCTACCCCGAGGTCCAGCCTCATCGGGAGGCCCCGGAGGTCCTCGAAATTCTGCTTGCTTCAACCTCGCCACCAAGGGAGAATTCTCCGCCAAGGAGCGCTCTCCGGCAAGGAGGCTTCTCCGACAAGGGAGCCTCTCCGACAAGGGCTGGCGCCCGGCGACCCTCCGGTGGCGGAGACATGACCACTGAGACCCCTTCGCAGTAATCTTCTTGTCTTGATAGTTTCCTTGGGTTCTGTTCTTCCGTTTCTCTCTTTGAATATCTGTTTGATTTGTGCTTCCTTCTTCTAACCATCAGATCCATCTGCCGGAGACCCGATGGA
Source organism: Aegilops longissima (assembly GCA_021605205.1). Taxonomy (NCBI): domain Eukaryota; kingdom Viridiplantae; phylum Streptophyta; class Magnoliopsida; order Poales; family Poaceae; genus Aegilops; species Aegilops longissima. Next base: position 22,613 of record JAHIAM010004755.1, read on the forward strand.
AACCGAGGCTGCGGCGAGGAAGAACTGCTGGCGGCGACAATGTCGGCGCCGCCAACATGGAGGAGGAGGAGGCTGGCGACAGACCCGGCCGGCGAGGAGGCTTGCCGAGCTGCTGGGCGCAGAGGCTGGGAGGAATCCAGGGCGTCGACCGACGGCCCGGAGGCTGCAGGAGCGCCGAGCGCGCTGCGCCGACCGCCGATCCCCGCCACCGATGCCGCACCGAGACTCAGGGGCCCAGCCAGCGCCTACAAGCCGGGCGAGGGTGTCTTCATCAAGCTCCCATGGGCATCAAGCTCAGAGGCACCAGCCGAGGGGAGACCTTCGATGTGGAGCTGCTTGCCTCCGCGGCTGTCACCTGTTGATGCCCCGAGCAGCAGCAGTGGTGAACACGAGGAGGAGCAGCTGCTAAGGAGGTTCTTTGTCGCTCTCACGCGCCGACAAGCCAAACTGGAGTCGAGGCGCTTGTCGCGCAGGGGGAGCTGACTTGGAGAAACATGCAGAAGAGCTCCGACGCAACAAAGAGACTCTCCGGGACATAGAGAGGCTGGAGCAGCTTGCCGAGAAGCGCACGGCCTTTATCTTGGAGAAGGGCGAGGTTGAGGAGCAGCGAGAGGCTTGCGGTGAAACTCTCCGCTCGAGAAGGTGAGCTGGCGCAGCGGAAGATCAACCTCGACATCTTTGAGGAAGATCTGCGCCTTGCAAGCAAGCGATTAGCGGGCCTCCCAGAGGCAAAAGATCTTGCGCGGCTGCCGAGGCCGCCAAAGGGAATTGGAGGCGAGGGTGGCTCAGCTGGAGTCCACCCTCGAGTAAGAGTGCCGAAGAGGTCGCCGGGTTGAAGCGGCGTGAGAAGGACGCCACACCCTCGGCGAGCTGCAGGGGTCGCTTTTGGCCTTGAAAAGATCAAGGAGATCGATGCCGCCAAGGGCGTCAAAGGCGGATCTGGAGCTGAAATTGACCACCTTGACGGAGGCGTTGAGCGGCGCCAGGGGAGGCGGGGAAGCGGGCCTCTTGGAGAAAATCAAGGCCAGCGAGGAGTTCTTTGTCGAATCTGTGACCACCAGAATAATCTTGGGACAACATAATGCATTGGACAGAAGGTCTTGTGGACACCGCCGCCAGCATCCATAATGAGCTGATAGAGTTGGGGATGACAGATCTTGGATATTCCACCGACGAGAACCTCCAACCCAGCGTCAAGCTCAGCCTATTCTTCAAAGGCGTGTTGGCGGGTATCCGGCGGCTCGGGATGAGGTTCAAGCAGCAAGCGGAGAATCACGCCATGTCTGTGCCGAGGCTCTCCGAAGGTGTTGATGAAGGTGGCCTTCCGCAACCCAAAGGCCGACTTCTCCAAGGCCCTCAAGTCCCTGCCTCCATCTGCCGATGTTGAAGTGCTCAAGACCCTTGTCGCACCCATTGTGGACAGGGTGAGCGGAGTTAAGAGGCTCGAGGGCGACCGCGTGGACTAGGCCGCCAAGTCTATCTTTCTCTTGTCGCTGTAGATCATGTTTAGGCGAAAAATCTATTAGATCTGCGACAAGTTATTATGTAATATACACTATATTAGGCAATCGAATGCACTGTTATTTCCTTTGCTCGATTTCTTCCCTTGTATGTTTTTACCCTCACGCTTTCAGTGGAAACTTGCGGTGCAGGCACCCTTGCCTTGGCGCCTTGAAAGCGGAACTTCAGCAACGCTCTTTGGCGGGTCGCTACCGACAAAGCAACCTCGTCAGCGGACTAACCGCAGCTCACTTAAGTTGTTGAGCGGACTCGAAACAAAGTAAGGGCGACCACTACCACGATTTGGTTCCTCCATGAACAGGTTTTCCATACAAAGTACTATCGTTCGAGGAAGATAACTTAAAAATTTAAAACTGGTCATTTAAACTTAGCAACTTAGCTTTTACATTTGTCCATTTTCCGGCAAGGCGACAGTTCCTCGAAGCGACGCTTTGTCAATGGCCCACACCATTCTTTTCCTCCTCTCCCCGTTAACTTGTGGGTGGATGAACCTTCTTCTTGTTTGAGAAGAAAGAAGAAAAAATAGTTATGGAGCCTAGTGGCTCGTTATCGCCATCGGATGTGGATGCTGCACAAAATGTTAGTAAATACATGCGTATATGATTATGAAAGCATGTATTGACAAAATGTGCGCGAACCATAGGCTTTATCGATGCACGGGTCTGCGCTTCGCTTTGTACAAAGGATTACATGCAACAGCGGCAAGATTTTTACATAGGGTGGTTGCTTGAACGGTTCCGCAATCCGCCATGGGTAAACTTAAGCGAAGATGCTCTATGTTCCAGGAATTGCTCACCGAAAGCCATCTTCGGTCTCAAGGCGACAGCCGGGCCTAGTGACTCGCTTTCACCCGATAAGGGCCTTCCCACTTGGCGCCAACTTGTTGGAATTCTTGGCGGATTGAACGCAGCCAAGAACAAGGTCGCCTTTCCTCGAAGCTTCTCGCATTAACTTTGCGGCTATGGTAGCGACGCAAAGCTTGTTGGTAACGAGCAGCTCATACACGAAGCCTCAAGACGATCTTTCCTCGAGGAGCAAAGGCTATCTTGTCGCAGCTGCTCTTGCTCAAGCTCATCATAAGCGAGCACTGAGGTGACCTCGACACGAAGTTCCGTGGGGAGAACTGCCTCCTGCTCCGTAGACTAGAGCAAAGGGTGTCTCGCCAAGGGTCTGATTACGGCGCCGTCGATCGACAAAGAACCACCGCAGCTGCTCGATCCGCCTTCTTCAAGACTTCATGCAGCCTGTCGAAAGTTCTGGTCTTGAGTCCTCGCAGCACTTCAGCGTTGCTCTTCTTCGCTTGACCGCTGCTTTCGGATGAGCAACGAAGCAAAGCAGATCTTGGTGCCAAGATCTTGGGCGATCGCATGAAGGTGCGATTCGTGAACCGTGGTGCCGTTGTCGGTGATGATCCGATTAGGAATCCTAAAACGGCAAACAATTGACTCAAGAACTTGACGGCCGACCGCGGCGGCTGTCACCTTCCTCATCGGGTTCCACTTCCGCCACTTTTGTGAACTTGTCGATTGCGACGCATAAGTATTCAAAGCCCCGACAGCTCGGGGAAGGGGCCGAGGATGTCGAGCCCCTGCATCGAGAAGGCCGTGGATAAAGGGATCGCCCGGAGAGCTTGAGCTGGCTGGTGTATCTGCTCTTGAATGGAACCGCACGCTCACACTTGGTTACTTGTGCAGCCAGCATCCGGAGGGCTCTCGTCAGAAGAAACCTTGCCGAAAGCTTTGCCGCAAGAAGTGGTCTTGGCGCCAATGTGGTGACCACATATGCCTCCGTATCTCCGCCAACAGCTTTCTGCCCATCTTCCCGGAAAATACACTTCAATTTCACTCCGCTGAGTCTTCTTCTCGCATGTGATGTTGCCAACAAACCGGTACATACTTGACTGCCGGGCTACTTTTTCCGCTTTTCTTGCTCTTCGGAAGTTCTCCGCCTAAAGGAAATGGATTCGATCTGCTGTGCCCATGTTGGAGCCTATCGGCTCGACAACAAGGACTAAAGGCTCATCTATCATCCGGGACCATCAGCTTTTCACGGCAAGGACCCGCGGGTCCGCCGGAGCCGATGATCTCCCGCTGCTTGCCGTGCCAAGCTTGTCGGGAGCGCTTGTTTCAACGATACAAACTGATGGTTTGTCGGAGCGCACTCGCTCCTCGCTGATATTTGGCGCCGGTTTTAGGGACCTTCTTGGCGGCGGTTTCAGAGAGCTCCACGGAAAGTAGTCGCCGAAACCAATTTTTCTTCTTGCTCTGTCTCCGTTGATGGTGTCACGGCTGGCTGAGTCAGCTTGATAATAAAAAGTCCCTGGTTCCACAGTAACTTAAGTGCGGCACATTTGGAGAGGCCATCAGCTATATCATTCTGCGCTCTTGAACGTGTTCCATTTGTAGGCCTTCAAAGCGCTTCTTCCAAATTTCCTCACTTCATCGACGATATGCTTCCATCAATGGACTACGATAATCTTTATTTACTTGGCGACGATCGTTAAGTAGTCCCCCGACAATGATCTTCTTGATCCCAAGGTCCACAAAGAATCTTCGAGACCGGCAAGCAAGCCTTCATACTACTGCAGTATTATTTGTTGCTTGTTCCTTGGGAAAGTGCATCCGGACTATGTATTTGAGGTGCTCCCGGTGGGGTGTGGTAAGAAGCACGCCGCACCGGGCGCCTTTGCATACAGAAGGCACCGCCAAAATACATCAGCCATTCTTTATTTGCCTCCTTGATGGGGATGCTCTGCCTCCGAATCTCTTCATCCTGTGCTAGGCGCCCACTCGCTATGAGTTCTGCCAATGCCCGCTGCTGATAGTTGAAGTGCCAACTTGAGACCAAAGCTTGACAGTTCAAATACCACTCAACAATCTCGCTCTGTTGCTTCGGATTTTGCAAAATCCTTCAAAGGGAAAGCGAGTGACAATTGTTATCTCATGTGCTTGGAAGTAATGGCGCAGCTTTTCGAGGCCATGAGGAGGCCGAAAAGCCGCTTCGCACAACCGTGTAGTACTCGATCTAGCCCCCGCGAGCGGGAACCGACAGCATACCGGGCGCCGCACCATCTTCTTCTATATCTTGACGCAACCTCTATGCTGATCCGCCTTGTCGGGACCAGAGCTTGACGGCGGGCGTTTTGTTTGTCGCCGGATGCGCCTGCCTCTGCTGTCGCTCATCATCTGCCTCTCCTCCGCACATTAACGCAGCACTAACCACTTGATTGGTCGCCGCTATATATAGCAGCAACTTTCTTGTGGCTTAGGTGCGACAAGTATTGAGCGGAGGACAAGTATCTCTTCAAGTCCTGCAGCTCAGCCTCCGCTTCGAGTCCATTTCATTGACCTGCCTTTTCAAAATCTTGAAAACGGCAGATGCTGTTCAGCCGGACTTAGAGATGAACTCACCGAGAGCAGCCACGCGAATCCGCAAGCCTTCCGACATCCTTGATGCGCTTTTGGTGCTTCGATCTCGCCAATGGCCTTGATCTTGTCGGGATTGGCTTCAATTCCCCGCTGAGATACAAAGAACCCAGAAGCTTGCCGAAAGGGACTCCAAACACGCACTTCGGGGTTGAGCTTGAGGTTGATCTTTGCGCAGGTTTGCAAACGCCTCATCCAAATCTTGAACCAGGTTGGCTGTCTTTGCTCTTGACCACTATGTCATCCATGTAGGCTTCTACATTTCGTGTATCTCGAGGTCCAAAGGCATCATGGATCACTACCTAAGGTTAAAAATTACACCAGCATTCTTCAAACCGAAGGCATCCGTGATAAAGCAAAGACGCGCTACATGGTGTAATGAATGCGGTTTTCTTCATCCTCTTCGCCATGAAGATCCGATGATATCCTGAATATGCATCAAGAAACAAAAGCAAGATCGACGCATGGCATTTGGAGTCAACAATCTGGTCGACACGCGGCAAGGGAAATGGGTCCTCAGGACAAGCTTTATTAACATCTGTGAAGTCAATACAAAGTCTCCATTTCCCATTAGCCTTGCGTATCACTACCGGATTGGCCAACCACGGGTGGAGGACTCCTCCACAAGCCCCCCGCTGCTTCCAATTTCTTGATTTCTTACGCTGCTTATGAACTCTTGCGCCCATCGCCTGCTTCCTAACTCTCGCTTTGACGGGCCAGGCGTGAGGACAGACAGCTAGGTGGTGCTCAATTACTTCGGGAACACCGGGATGTCGATGGTTGCCATGCGAACACATCGACGTCACTCTGTGAAAGCAACGAGCTCGCTTCCTATTTAGGATCAAGCGCGGCATGCGATGGTGAAGGTACTACCAGTGCCGCCCTCCTTGGCGGGCACCTTCTGGTCTTTGGCGGAGCTGCCATCGCCTTGTTGCACTTGCCGTGGAGCTCGATGGTGCGCCCTCGACGGTAGCGCAGATCCAAGAGGTGCGCTTGCGGAGTGGGCAACAGGCTTTTGCCGGACTTAGTGGTCTTCTTCTTTCTCCCGGAGCTTCAGCGGTAAGTGGTTTGTTATCTGTCATGCCGCTGCATCTCGGTAATTCGAATGGCATACGATAAGTGCATCTTTCTTGTCGCCATGGACAGAAATGACACTTATCGGGCCGGGCATCTTGAGTAGGTTGTAAGCATAATGAGAGGCGGCCATGAACTTGGCGAGTGTTCGGACGCACCAAGTATGCCATTGTAGGGCAATGGGAAATCGGCGACGCCAAACGTGACCTCTCAGTTCTGCTGAAGTTGATGCCGTCAATGTTACCCGGCAACGTGATCTTCCTTGGGCTTGCTCCTTCCTCGGTTGATTCCTTGAAAGTACCAGTTTCTTCGAGCTCGCCGTCAGGATTTGAAGTTTCGGAGCATCGCAGTAGAGATCAACAGGCCGCCCTGCCGCCAACTAACATCTTGTGACCTTGAGGTTGCGGATGGTTGGTGAGACCAACATCGGCAAACACCCGACCGCAGCGATGCGATTGGGGTGATCCTCAATGTCAAAGATAATGGGCGAAAGGGACCACTTCGTGAGGTTTCGCGGACTCTAGGGATGGTTCTGCTGCATTGACCCCACGATCCATTGCTTGAGTTGGCGGTGTGAGGTATGCACGAGACGCACCACATTCGGACGCAAAGGACCTCTCGCTGCCTTTTGAAACTCATGCTCATCAGCTTCACTTCCTTCATCGTCCCTCATCATCTTCATCTTCATCTTCTTCCTTGTCACGCCACGAGGAGGTTCGTCTCCTGCCGCTGCTTGGCCTTGTTGCGGCGCCGCCCCCGATCGGGTCTCTTCACTTGCTGCACCTGCACCTTCTGGGCTTTCTCCTTGTCTCGCCAGATTCAGCCTTCAGAGCTCAACAAGCTGCTCGACTTTCTTGCAGCTCACGGAGATCGTGGCCTTTTGTGCGGTGGATTTTACAAGATCGCTTGTTGGAGCGTCCCGCAGCTTGTCGGGCGGTCGCCACAGCTTGGCGGTCGGTGTCAACGGTAACCTCCTTGCCGGAGCCACTGCCTTGGCTTTGTTGGCGGCACCATCCTTACCGGACTGCTCGACAACCAGTACTTCTTGGTTTTTTCTTCCGTTGTTCCGTCACGACCATTCCTTGTCGCGCGATCCCTCACTGTCGACTCGGCTCCCTACATTCTCTTCCTCGGGAGTCTTCTTCCTTCTGGCCACAAGGCATACACTTGTCGGCCAGTATGAGCTCACCGACGTTTTTCACTTTGCACATCGCCATCTCTCCTCATCCTGCGACATGCACATTCTGATGGAACGTGCACCGATCACCGCATAGGGTGGACGCTCGGGATGTTGTAGTGCACTCGATGAATCTTCCGATGAATTTATGCGCAGAGACTCCCCCTTCTCGGGCAAGCAGGTGGAGATCACCTTCGCTATGAGAGGCTTGTGTCACCGTGAAGGCGCAACAACCTGGTGGCACAAATCTACCCAAGAAGAAATAGAGTTATCCGGCAAGCGTATGAGCCAAGATCCTGACGCTTGGGCTTGGAGTACACAAGGGAAGTAGTTGGCGAGGATCTTGTCGTCTCGCCCCCCGCAGCTTGCACCGCGATGGTGTAGATGCCGAGGAACTCGATGGGTGGTGTCTCGCCGCCGCATTTCTCCGCACATCTGGTTTGAAGTTTTTCTTGTCGGGCTAACCGACGGATTTCGCAGCTCACGAAAGTGAACGCAGGAGCAACTCCATCACAGACGGGCAAGTCGCCTGGTTCTTCTCGGGCGCATGGCTGTATAGGGGCCCGGCGCTGCTGGTCAGATTGACGGCGCGCTTTCTTCGCGCCGACACGGGTTCGAAGGCCCTCTTCTTGTCGCTCCCGAAGAATTTGGCGTTATGGTCGACGAGTCATGGATCCGACGACGCCGCGGAGTCGCTGCCGGTGTGGATCCGCGAAGTCGGGCGATCTTGGCCTCGAAGGGGAGTGTACGGTAGCACCGCAGCTCTTCGCCGCCATCGCTTACGCTTTGTCGCCTTCGCCGCGCGCGGCGCACTCGGTTGTCAAGGGACGCGCCGCTGGCGGCCGGCGAGACTTCAATTGTGGTTCTCCATTCATCGACACCTTATCGGCCGCCTGGAGGGTAATCTAGCAGTAATCGAGCTCTTGCCAAGGCTTCCGCTGGTGTGGTTGGCGGCAACGGTAATGAAGTAAGAATCGGATGTGCTCGACTCCCAACCAATCTAGAAGAGCAGCATCTCGCCTCAAATGATCGCACTTACTCGTGATCGCATGCATGCCGGGTATGCGGTCTCGAGGGTCCTCGGATCCTCCAGCTTGGCCTTGATCCAATGAGCGTATGGTGCTGCGAGCATCATGACGCTTGCGGTGGCATCAGCCTCGCTGGAAGGACGCCAGGTAGATTCGACGCCGACGCTTATGTCAGCCTTGTCCATGGACCGGGCGGCATCGCGGCTCTTCTCGACGACGCCGGGTCCCTCCGCTAGCGCTTCCCCACCACCGACGGGTTCGGTGGTGGGTTCGACGCTGACGCCAGCTGCCGTCAAGACTTCTTCTACGCCATGTTGACGAAGATGTCGATGAAGTTGTTCGTATGGATCGCCGGATCGGGTTCGCGACAGCCTCGACGCTTCTTACCGCGCCGCCAAAGATGTCGTGGAGACTCGATCGCGCCCCATTTGAAAATTGGGGACCCGGGTCCCTTGTCGCTCGGAGGGGGCGGAGATTGCACAAAGAGCTTAATCGAGGCGATGCACACGAGCGGATTTACCAGCTTCGAGCTTCTCCGGAGAGATAATACTCCTACCGCCGCTTAGGATTATCTGTGTTCTGCTAGGAGCAATGGCTACAAGACCTAGCCCGAGTGTGGTTTTGTATGAATGTGATGAACTAAGCTCGAGCCGGATCGAAACCAGCCGAATCCTCCCTACGCGTTCTTCGTGCATCCTTTTATAGGCACAAGGGGTTACCACATGTGGCAAGTAGACAAGGTTACAATGGTAAAATATAGGTTGGTACACTGCCAGTACAAAGGTACATGTAATCTGTACCCAACTTCGACGGCAAGGGACAAAGGTCAATGCCCGCCCGCCTTAGCCAAAGGTAAAGGTAACAGGACTGCTAAGGCGCCCGCCGCCACGATGGTAGCTTGTCGTCACGCCGTCGCTACTCCCCGCCGCTGCGCACAGCCTTCGACATCGCCAGAGACTTGGGAGAGCTGCACGGGTGACACGCTGATGGGTGAGCTGGAGCGAGATGAAGAGAGGTCGCCGGCCTCGGCAGCGCCTTGCCGCTGCAGGAACCTTGTCGCGCTTTGGGGGTTCAGGGCCTGGCCAGCCTCCCCGCAAGCTCTTCTTGCCGGGCCTTGTTTCCTTTCAAGGCTTGAGTTGCCTTCTCCGCAAGCTCTTCTCGGGGCCTCGACTACACGAGTTCTTGGGTGGCTCCAAAGGAGCCGCCGAGACCTTGGCGCCATCAGCCAGCCTCGGCCAGGCCGAGAATCGCCTGCATGCACGAAGCTTGGGGGCACAAGGTACCTTACTCTAGTACACAATCGATCAACCCCTAACCTTCCATGGAGCTACGCAACGCCGGAGCTCTTTGCATCGCTGGCTCCACGCCGTTTTCCCTATCTATCTCCGCCGAGATCACGGCTACCGGCCGCCACCTCCGACGCTCTCTCGAGCCGCTAGCCCTCCAATCGACTTCAGAAGTTTCCTGGCCATCATTCACCCCTTTACCCTCGTTTTCTTTTCTCGCTCGTCGCCGATTCCATCAAGGCCGTAAACTCACCGCCGCGACGAAGCTCGACGAAGCGCTAATTCGTGACTATTTGGTAGCGCATCAGCCCAACGAACTCGAGGCTGCACACGTAGCATGGCTAGCGCGTTAGTTGGTTCGCTTGGCCACGCAACACCAAACCCGCAACTCACCGGAGCCTTGTCGCCGCCAAACTCGCCTGCCGGCAGGGATTCCGCCACCTCGCAGCCTTCCGCTGGCTCTCGATGCGCAAGGATGGGCTTTTGGTGCCTTTAGCGCATCCAGCCGACGCCGCCCCGAGCAATCTCGGGCGAGGTCCCGCTGTCCGCCGCAGCGCCGGGCGCGAAACCTCGCTTAGTTGACGTAAGGTGATTAGTTTAGGTGCTAACTACCCATTTAATTAACCCCTAGACATCGGCTAATGGGCCCCAGCTACCAATATTGGGTATGTAGATGCACTCTCCTTCCCTCGCTAGTTTCTCCATAGATAGATCTTGGTGACACGAGGAAAATTTTGAATTTCTGCTACGCTCCTCAACAGCTTTTCTTATGACCGCCACTCGCCATCACCGAATGACTTCTCGAGTCATCGAAACCAATCTTCACGTTGATTCGAACTTGCTGAACGTTGATCCGATCGAGCTCTCCGTAAAACGAGCTCTGTCGACGCTCGAGTCGCTAAGCATCACGTAATCGATCGGGCCTAAACCTAATTCGAGAGATCAACTTCCCCAGGTTACTTCCGAAATATTTAATATATACTATCCTAAAGAGACTCAAGGTCCCACCAAGGATAGAACCGCATATTGAAACGCTTTTGTAAGGTGGATATCATTACATCAACATTAAATAATAGTGGGGATACATCCAATACATACAAGGATACAAAGTCACATGAATACAACTATACAACATAAGATCAACATCCCACTACGGATGAATCATAAACAAACTCAAACAATATCCACCTCAAGCAGCCTGTGTCTGCCACTGAACCTATCCCCGATCGGCGAAGAAGAAGAAGAACTCCAAAACAAGCAAACATCGCTTCCGCCATCGATCATCGAAACTGTACCAAGAACTGTTGTTGTAGTAATCAGGAGCCACGAGGACTCAAAGAATCCCATTACCATGGGTATCAAGACTAGCAAAACTTAATGGGTAAGGAAGGGGTAAAGTGGTGAGGCTGCAGCAGCTTACTGCAAGTATGGTGGCTAACATAATGCAAATGAGAGCTTAGAAGAGAAACAAAGGAATGGTCACAACTAGTAATGATCAAGAAGTGATCCTGAACTCCTACTTACGCCGACATAACCCAAAACCGTGTTCTCCTCTCGATCAACCCCTAAAAGAGACACTCACGGTTACGCACACGGGTTACGTATTTTAGAAGAGTTTACTTCAAGTTTACTACAACCGATATTAACAAATTCCCATCTGCCACATAACCGCGTACACGATTTTCAAAGTCAAAACTTCAGGTGTCAACTTAGCCCATGATAAACTCTCGCGATCACTAAGGATATTCTTCCCCTGAAGCATCTCGATCACTTTAATCCCAAGAAGAAGATCATTGATACAATAACCCATAGGATATCTCGCCTGCAATGCAACACATGAGACAAAGCATGAGTAAAACCAAGCCTCGAAGTTTCTTGCAGGTTCAAGCGTTCGGTTCGAACCAAGACTTAGAGAAGCACCCACCCGGGGCTAATAAAGATGACCTCGGGTTGGCTGACCCAAGGAAAGGGTATAGGTGGTGGTTAGGCAAATGGTAAAACCAAGGTTGGGCCTTACGAGGAGTCTTATTCAAAGCTTAACTGTCAAGGGGGTCCCATAAATCACCCAACCGCGTAGGGACGCAAAATCCGGGAACATAATACCGATATGACAAACTAGGCGGCAAGAGGAACAAAACACTGTGCAAAAGGCCAGCCTTCCACCTCTACCAAGTATATAGATGCATTAATAATATAAGAGATATTGTGATATCCCCAACCAAATCCTCGGCCCACCATGGAGCACTTCATCTTCATCTCTGCAACTAGCAACGCTTAAAGAGGGGCTGAGCGAAGCGTAACATAGCCAAACAACGGTTTGCTAGGAAGGGTGACAAAGGTTAGAGGTTCATGGCAATTTGGGAGGCTTGAGCAGCAAGTGATAGGTAGCGCAGCATAGCGATAGAACGGCAACTAGCATAGCAAAGATAGTAATGATATCCAAGGTGACGGTCATCTTGCTCGATATCCCGCTAGGAAGAAGAACGAGTCAATGAAGAAGACGAACGGAAGTAGTCGAATCTAATCTCACAATCGCAACATTACCGAACCGAGAAGCAACACCGAAAGAAACAAACAACATGATAAATGCACAAGCATAAACATGGCATTATGCACAAACAAGTATGATGCATGTACGGTTTAAAGAGGCATGGCATGGCAATATGCAACAAACAATACTACAAGTTAAATGGAGCTCAATATGCAACGGGTTGCATATTGACGAAACACCACATTCGAGTTATTTAGTTCGCTCTCGTTTAGGTACACAACAATATTAAATGTTGTTAAACATGGCAAGGGGTGAAGCATAAGTAAACTAACTATTTAGGCAAGTTTAAATGAGGCCGGAACAACAAACAACAATTCCGGAAAATCCTCATACACAATTTATGAATTTGGTACTGTTCTGCCCTAAACATAATTTTAATGTTGTTAAACAGCAAAATTAAGTGCACCATGTTAAACTAGGCATTTTTCTACCCCATTTACATATAAAGTTTATTTAAAATGGAGCTATGGTTATTTAGTTATGAAATAAATCATTTTAACATGGCATTTATGCAAATTTAATCAAACAACATTTTAAACATTTTAAACATGGATGAAAGTGACATATTATGAAACTAGATGAAATTCTAAGCACTTTACATGTTTAAACTATTTTAATCCGATGCACGGTTTGTGAGTTATTAGATGCATGAACATAAGGGTTTTTCTAAAACTCGTA
>JAHIAM010004756.1:0-57043 GCA_021605205.1 Aegilops longissima
GGCAATAATAAAAGTGTTATTATTATATTTCTTTGTTCATGATGATTGTCTTTTATTCATGCTATAAGCTGTATTATCAGGAAATCGTGATACCGTGTGAATACATAGACCATAACATGTCCCTAGTGAGCCTCTAGTTGACTAGCTCGTTGGTTGACGAGATAGTCATGGTTTCGACTATGGACATTGGATGTCATTGACAGCGGGATCACATCATTAGGAGAATGATGTGATGGACAAGACAATCCTAAGCATAGCACAAGATCGTGTAGTTCGTTTTGCTAGAGCTTTTCCAATGTCAAGTATCTCTTCCTTAGACCATGAGATCGTGTAACTCCGGATACCGTAAGAGTGCTTTGGGTGTACCAAGCGTCCTGGCGTAAGCTGGGTGACTATAAAGGTGCACTCGGTATCTCCGAAAGTGTACATTGGGTTGACACGGATCGAGGCTGGGATTTGTCACTCCGTGTATGGAGAGGTATCTCTGGGCCCTTTCGGTAATGCATCATCATAATGAGCTCAAAGTGACTAAGTGGTTAGTCACGGGATCATGCATTCTGATGCGAGTAAAGTGACTTGCGATGTGAGACTGAACAAGGTATTGGGATACCAAGCGATCGAGTCTCGGGCAAATAACGTACCGATTGACAAAGGAATTGTATCTGGGGTTTGATTGAATCCTCGACATCGTTGTTCATCGATGAGATCATCGATGAGTATGTAGGAGCCAACATGGGTATCCAGATCCGCTGTTGGTTATTGGGGAGGCATCTCGGTCATGTGCGCATATCTCCGAACCCGTAGGGTCTACACATAAGGTTCGGTGGCGCTAGGGTTGTAGAGATATTAGTATGCAGTAACCGAAAGTTGTTGAGTCCGGATGAGATCCGGACGTCACGAGGAGTTCGGAATGGTCGGAGGTAAAGATTTATATATAGGAAGTCGGTTTAACCCAGGGAAAGTTTTGGGGTCACGCTATTGTCTGGGACCACGAAAGGGTCGAGGGTCCACCAGTGGGGCCACCTATCCGGAGGGCCCATGGGCTGAAGTGGCGTGGGAACCATCCTGGTGGGCTGGTGCGCCCACCCAAGGCCCAAGGCGCCTAGGGTTGGGGACCGTTGCCCCAGGGGCATCGCCCCACAGTTGGAAACCCTAGGGGCGTTGCCCCAGGGGCATCGCCCCCTGGTTGGAAACCTAAGGGGCCGTTGCCCGGGGCCGCCGCCCCCATCTAGATGGGATCTCCAGGGGCATCGCCCCCTAGCTATATATAGTGGAGGGAGGAAGGCAGCAAGACCCGCATCTTGGCACCTCCTTCCCCTTGCTACACCTCCTCCTCCCATGGGGCGGCTTGGCGAAGCCTGCGGATCCTGCTGCATCCACCACCACGCCCGTCGTGCTGCTGGATCTTCATCAACCTCTCCTTCCCCTTGCTGGATCAAGAAGGAGGAGGCGTCACGCCTGACCGTCGTGTGTTGAGCAGCGGAGGTGCCGTCCGTTCGGCGCTAGGATCTCCGGTGATTGGATCACGGCGTGTACAACTACCTCAACCCGTTCTTTTGAGCGCTTCGCTCACGATCTACAAAGTGGTATGTAGATGCATCTCCATGACTCGTTGCTTAGATGAACTCATAGATGGATCTTGGTGAAACCGTGGAAAAATTTTAATTTTTAGCGTTCCCCAGCGGTGGCATCATGAGCTAGGTCTGTCGTAGTTCTCTATTGCGAGTAGAACACAATATAGTTGTGGGCGTGGATCTTGTCAACTTACTTGCCGTTACTAATCTTATCTTGCTTCCTGCGGTATTGTGGGATGAAGCGGCCGGACCAACCTTACGTGCGCTTCGTGAGACCGGTTCCACCGACTAACATGCACTAGTTGCATAAGGTGGCTGGCGGGTGTCTGTCTCTCCTACTTTAGTTGGGCGGATTCGATGAAAAGGGTCCTTATGAAGGGTAAATAGAAGTTGACAAGATCACGTTGTGGTTATTAAGTAGGTAAGAAAGCGTTCTTGCTAGAACCCAATTGCATCCACGTAAAGATGCAACAACAATTGAGGGCGTCTAACTTGTTTTTGCAGCAATTGTCATGTGATGTGATATGGCCAAGTTGTGATGAATGATGAATGACATATTGTGATGTATGAGATCATGTTCTTGTAATAGGAATCACGACTTGCATGTCGATGAGTATGACAACGGCAGAACCATAGGAGTTGTCTTTATTTTTGTATGACCTGCGTGTCATTCAAGAGCCATGTAATTTACTTTACTTTATTGCTAAGCGCGTTAGCCATAGAAGTAGAAGTAGTCGTTGGCGTGACAACTTCATGGAGAGCACAATGATGGAGATCATGATGATGGAGATCATGGTGTCATGCGGTGACAAGATGATCATGGAGCCCGAAGATGGAGATCAATGGAGTTTTATGATATTGGCCATATCATGTCACTACTATATAATTGCATGTGATGTTTATTATGTTTATACATCTTGTTTACTTAGACGGCGGTAGTAAATAAGATGATCCTTACAACAATTTCAAAGTGTTCTCCCCTAAGCGTGCACCGTTGCTAAAGTTAAGTAAGCTTCTAAGCACCACGTGATGATCGGGTGTGATGGATTCTTACGTTCACATACAGCGGGTGTAAGACAGATTTACACATAAAACACTTAGGGTTAACAGCGAGCCTAGCATGTACAGACATGGCCTCGGAACACGGAGACGAAAGGTCGAACACGAGTCGTATAGAAGATCGATCAACATGAGAATGTTCACCGGCGATGACTAGTCCGTCTCACGTGATGATCGGACACGGCCTAGTCGACTCGGATCGTGTATCACTTAGATGACTAGAGGATGTCTAATCTGGTGGGAGTTCATTGTAATAATTTGATTAGATGAACTTAATTATCATGAACTTAGTCTAAAACTTTTGAATGATATGTCTTGTAGATCAAATGGCCAGCGCTCATGTCAACTTGAACTTCAGCGCGTTCCTAGAAAACCAAGCTGAAAGATGATGGGCAACTATCTCTGACTGGGTCCGGAACTTGAGATCATCCTCATAGCTGCCGGAAACAATATGTCCTAGAAGGACCGCTAGGTGGCGCTCCGTCGAAGAACCAAGACATTATGAATGCTTGGCAGTCTCGTCTTGATGATTACTCCCTCGTTCGGTGCGGCATGCTTCTGACTTAGAACCGGGGCTCCAAAAGCGTTTTGAGCATCACGGAGCATATGAGATGTTCGAGGAGCTGAAACTTGTTTTCCAAGCTCACGCCGGGTCGAGAGATATGACATCTCCGACAAGTTCTCTGATTGTAAGATGGAGGAAAATAGTTACATCGGTGAGCACATTCTCAAGATATGGGTTGCACAACCGTATGACCCGGTGAATATTAACCTCCACGATGAGGCGGTCATTGACAGAATCCTCGATCGCTTCCACCAAGCTACAAGAGCTTTGTGATGAACTACAATATGCGAGGGATGGTAAAGACCATTCTGAAGTATTCTCTATCTGAAGTCAGCGAGGTTGAAATCAAGAAAGAACATCAAGTGTTGATGGTCAATAAGACCACTAAGTTTAAGAAGGGCAAGGCAAGAAGAACTTCAAGAAGGGCGTCAAGGAGGTTGCAGCGCCCGGTAAGCAAGTTCTTGGGAAGAAGTCAAAGAATGGACCCAAGCACGAGGCTGAGTGCTTTTATTGCAAGGGAAGGGTCCTTTGAGCGGAACTGCCCCAAATACTTAGCGGACAAGAAGGCCGGCAACACCAAAGGTATATTTGATATACATGTAATTGATGTGTACCTTACCGATACTCGTAGTAACTCACAGGTATTTGATACGGTGCCGTTGCTCATATTTGTAACTCACAATGAGGAGCTGCGGAATAAGCGGAGGCTGGCGAAGGGCGAGGTGACGATCTTGGCGTCGGGAATGGTTCAGTCGATGTGATCGCCGTCGGCACGCTACCTCTTCATTTACCACGGGATTAGTTATAAACCTTAATAATTGTTATTTGGTGCCAAGTTTGAGCATGAATATTGTATCTGGATCTCGTTTAATGCGAGATGGCTACTCATTTAAATCCGAGAATAATGGTTGTTCTATTTATATGAGAGATATGTTTTATGGTCATGCTCCGATGGTCGATGGTTTATTCTTAATGAATCTCGGCGTAATATTACACATATTCATAGTGTGAATGCCAAAAGATGTAAAGTTGATAACGATAGTCCCACATACTTGTGTACTGCCTTGGTCACATTGGTGTCAAGCGCATGAAGAAGCTCCATCTTGATGGACTTTTGGAGTCTTTAGATTATGAATCATTTGACACATGCGAACCATGCCTCATGGGCAAGATGACCAAGACTCCGTTCTCGGAACAATGGAGCAAGCAACCAACTTGTTGGAAATCATACATACCGATGTATGCGGTCCAATGGCGTTGAGGCTCATGGAGGATATCGTTATGTTCTCACTCTCACGAGATGACTTGAGTAGATATGGGTATGTCTACTTGATGAAACACAAATCTGAGACCTTTGAAAAGTTCAAGGAATTTCAGAATGAAGTAGAGAATCAACGTGACGAAAGATAAAATTCTTCGATCGGATCGTGGAGGAGAATATTTAAGTCACAATTTGGTACACACTTAAGAAAATGTGGAATCGTTTCACAACTAACGCCGCTGGAACACCTCAAGCGTAGCGGTGTGTCGAGCGTAAATGTCGCACTCTATTGGATATAGTGCGGTCTATGATGTCTCTTCTTGATTTACGCTATCATTTTGGGGATCGCTCTAGAGACAGCTACATTCACTTTAAATAGGGCACCGTCTAAGTCCGTTGAGGCGACACCGTATGAATTATGGTTTGGGAAGAAACCTAAGCCGTCGTTTCTAAAAGTTTGGGGATGCGATGCTTATGTCAAGAAACTTCAACTGAAAAGCTCGAACCCAAGTCGGAAAATGCGTCTTCATAGGATACCCTAAAGGAAGCGTAGGGTATACCTTCTACTTAAGATCCGAGGGCAAGATCTTTGTTGCCAAACGGATCCTTTACGGAAAAAGTTTCTCTCGAAAGAAGTAAGTGGGAGGAAAGTAGAACTTCGATGAAGTACTACCTCTTGAGCAGGATAGTAGTGCAGCTCGGAAAATGTTCTGTGATGCCTACACCAGCGAAGAGGAAATTCATGATGATGATCAAGGTACTTGGATCAAGTTGCTCTTGAACCCGTGGGTCCACTAGGACACGTTCCGCACCAGTGAATGCGGCAACCCTGTCTTGGAAATCATGTTGTTAGACAACAATGAACCTTGAACTATGAAGAAGCGATGGCGGGCGATTCCAACAAATGGCTAGAAGCCATGAAGTCGAGATAGAATCCATGTATGAAAACAAAGTGTGGACTTTGGTGACTTGCCGATGATCGTGACGATAGAAAACAAATGGATCTTTAAGAGGAAGGCGGATGGCGGATGGTAATGTCACCATCTATAAAGCTCGACTTGTCGCTAAGGGTTATCGGCAAGTTCAAGGGATTGACTACGATGAGACTTTCTCTCCGTGGCGAAGCTTAAGTCCGTCCGAATCATGTTAGCAATGCCGCATACTATGATTATGAGATATGGCAGATGGGCGTCAAAACAGCGTTCATAACGGATATCTTAAGGAAGAGCTGTATATGATGCAGCCGGAGGTTTTATCGATCCTAAAACGCTAACAAAGTATGCAAGCTCAACGATCCATTTATGGGCTGGTGCAAGCATCTCGGAGTTGGAACATTCGCTTTGATGAGATGATCAAAGCGTTTGGGTTATCTTGAGACTTATGGAGAAGCCTGCGTTTACAAGAAAGTGAGTGGGAGCTCTGTAGCATTTCTCATATTATATGTAGATGACATACTTCGATGGGAAATGATATAGAATTCTTGGACAACATTAAGGCCTACTTGAATAAGTGTTTTTCAATGAAGGACCTTGGAGAAGCTGCTTATATATTAGGCATCAAGATCTATAGAGATAGATCGAGGCGCCTCATAGGTCTTTCACAAAGCACATACCTTGATAAGATTTTGAAGAAGTTCAAAATGGATCAGTCAAGAAGGGTTCTTTCTGTATTGCAAGGTGTGAGATTGAGCTCAGCTCAATGCCCGACCATGACAAAAGATAAAGAAGAGATGAGTGTCATCCCTATGCTTCAGCCATAGGATCTATTATGTATGCCATCTTTGTGTACGGACCTGATGTAAACCTTGCCGTAAGTTTGGTAGGAAGGTACCAAAGTAATCCCGGCAAGGAACCTTTGGACAGCGGTCAAGAATATCTGAAGTACTGAAAAGGACAAAGGGCATGTTTCTCGTTTATGGAGGTGACGAAGAGCTCGTCGTAAAGGGTTCGTCGGCGCTAACCCGACACAGATCTGGATGACTCTAAGTCACAAACCGGATCGTGTATATGTTGAATGGTGGAAGCGATGGCTGGTGCGGCTGCAAGCGAGAAGCGTCGTGGCGGGATCTACATGTGAGCGGAGT
The DNA here is from genome assembly GCA_021605205.1 of Aegilops longissima. Lineage (NCBI taxonomy): Eukaryota > Viridiplantae > Streptophyta > Magnoliopsida > Poales > Poaceae > Aegilops > Aegilops longissima. The sequence continues at coordinate 6,543 of JAHIAM010004756.1, forward strand.
ACATGGCAGCCTCGGAGGCAGCACATGAAGCAATATGGGTGAAGGAGTTCATCACCGACCTAGGAGTCATACCCAATGCGTCGGGGCCGATCAAACTCTTACGTGACAACCTGGAGCTATTGCACTTGCCAAGGAGCCAGGTTTCACAAGAAGACCGAGCACATCAAGCGTCGCTTCAACTCCATCCGTGAAAGCGTTCGGGATGGAGACATAGAAATTTACAAAGTACATACGGATCTGAATGTCGCAGATCCGTTGACTAAACTTCTCTCATGAGCAAAACATGATCAACACGAACTCTATGGGTGTTCGATTCATCACAATGTAACTAGATTATTGACTCTAGTGCAAGTGGGAGACTGTTGGAAATATGCCCTAGAGGCAATAATAAAAGTGTTATTATTATATTTCTTTATTCATGATGATTGTCTTTTATTCATGCTATAAGCTGTATTATCAGGAAATCGTGATACGTGTGAATACATAGACCATAACATGTCCCTAGTGAGCCTCTAGTTGACTAGCTCGTTGGTTGACGAGATAGTCATGGTTTCGACTATGGACATTGGATGTCATTGACAGCGGGATCACATCATTAGGAGAATGATGTGATGGACAAGACCAATCCTAAGCATAGCACAAGATCATGTAGTTCGTTTTGCTAGAGCTTTTCCAATGCCAAGTATCTCTTCCTTAGACCATGAGATCGTGTAACTCCGGATACCGTAAGAGTGCTTTGGGTGTACCAAGCGTCCTGGCATGGCTGGGTGACTATAAAGGTGCACTACGGTATCTCGAAAGTGTACATTGGGTTGACACGGATCGAGGCTGGGATTTGTCACTCCATATACGGAGAGGTATCTGGGCCCCTCGGTAATGCATCATCATAATGAGCTCAAAGTGACTAAGTGGTTAGTCACGGGATCATGCATTCTGATGCGAGTAAAGTGACTTGCGATGTGAGAGACTGAACAAGGTATTGGGATACCGGCGATCGAGTCTCGGGCAAATAACGTACCGATTGACAAAGGATTTGTATCTGGGGTTTGATTGAATCCTCGACATCGTGGTTCATCCGATGAGATCATCGATGAGTATGTAGGAGCCAAAATGGGTATCAGATCCGCTGTTGGTTATTGACGGAGAGGCATCTCGGTCATGTCGCATATCTCCGAACCGTAGGGTCTACACATAAGGTTCGGTGGCGCTAGGGTTGTAGAGATATTAGTATGCAGTAACCCGAAAGTTGTTGAGTCCGGATGAGATCCGGACGTCACGAGGAGTTCGAGAATGGTCGGAGGTAAAGATTTATATATAGGAAGTCTAGTTTGACCCGGGGAAAGTTTTGGGGTCACGGTATTGTCTGGGACCACCGAAAAGATCGAGGTCCACCGAGTGAGGCCACCTATCCGGAGGGCCCATGGGCTGAAGTGGCGTGGGAACCAGCCTGGTGGGCTGGTGCGCCCACCAAGGGCCCAAAGCGCCTAGGGTTGGGGACCGTTGCCCCAGAGGCATCGCCCCACAGTTGGAAACCCTAGGGGCGTTGCCCCTGAGGGGCATCGCCCCCTGGTTGGAAACCCTAAGGGGCCGTTGCCCGGGGCCGCCGCCCCCATCTAGATGGGATCTCCAAGGGGCATCGCCCCTAGCCTATATATAGTGGAGGGAGGAAGGGCAGCAAGACCCGCATCTTGGCACCTCCTTCCCCTTGCTACACCTCCTCCTCCCTTGGGGCGGCTTGGCGAAGCCTGCGGATCCTGCTGCATCCACCACCACGCCGTCGTCTTGCTGGATCTTCATCAACCTCTCCTTCCCCTTGCTGGATCAAGAAGGAGGAGGCGTCCTGTGACCGTCGTGTGTTGAGCAGCGGAGGTGCCGTCCGTTCGGCGCTAGGATCTCCGGTGATTGGATCACGGCGTGTACAACTACCTCAACCCGTTCTTTTGAGCGCTTCCGCTCACGATCTACAAAGTGGTATGTAGATGCATCTCCATGACTCGTTGCTTAGATGAACTCATAGATGGATCTTGGTGAAACCGTAGGAAAAATTTTAATTTTACTAGCGTTCCCCAACAGATTGACCTCCGCCGCCCACACTACAAAAAAAGACACATCCGTGACATTTTGGGCGAGCGGAAATTTTTTCTGTCATACATATGACACTTCTATGGCGATAATTGTGACAAAACCGGTATCATCATAGATGTGGTGGGCTCCTACTTCTATGACAAAAATCATGACAGAAAATGGGCTTTTCGTCACAGGCGGGCGGAGGCGCGGCTGCATGACATTCTTTGGGCCGTCCATGGCGGAAAAAACCGTGGTAGAAGCGAGGGAGGAAAATTTGAGGAGGTGCGGTTACGGTGGGAGGTCGGGGCGGCGATCGCGTTCTCTCGTACGCGTGAGGCGTTGGCTCTAATTGAACCCGGCGGCGTTGGGCTCTAAGCGAACCCGATCGATTGCCTTTGCGAGCTGCGTTCTTGAACCCGGCGATCGATCGATGGCTGTTATGGCGAACCCGATGGGCGATTCGCCGCTCTGCTGCTAGCTGAAGCCGATCGATTGGATGAGCAGTGGCGTTGCGGGGGGTTGGATGAATAGTGGCGGTGGCGTTGCCTCGGATGAACAGGACCCCGTGGTGTGGAGGGCTGGATGAGCAATAGATGGTGGAGGGTGGCCGTGGAGGGTGGTTGAGCAGGACCCGTGGTGTGGAGGCTGGATGAGCAGTGAGCGGTGGCTGGATGGTTGAGCGGTGGAGGGTGGTTGAGCGATGGCGTGGGGGAGCGTGGATGAGCTGGATGAGCGTTGAGTGGAGGTGGAGGAGGTCGGCGGTAGCCGTGGAGGCTGGAGGAGGTCGGCGGTGGAGATGAACGGTATCCGTGGAGTCCGTTTTGCGATGCGCCACACCCTCCGATGAACGGGACCCCGTTTTTGACCGTAGGAGGTCCGTTTCATCCGTTTTGTGATCGCCACACCCTCCCGATCAACGGGACCCCGTTTGACCGTAGGAGGTCCGTTTCCTAAATTTTGCGGTATGCCACACCCCTCGATCAAGAGGACCCCGTTTGACCGTAGGAGGTCCGTTTCCTCCGTTCTGCGATGCGCCACCCTCCCGATCAGCAGGACCCCATTTCGACCGTAGGAGGTCCGTTTCCTCCGTTTTGCGATGCGCACACCCCTCGATCAACGGGACCCGTTCCCAATGTAGGAGGTCGAACCGTTTCCTCCTCCGTTGTGCGATGCGCGAGCCTCGTTCCATCTCCTATTCCGTCCAAGCCCTCCCGATGAACACGACCCGCATTCCGTTCCGACCCAGCGGTTGGCTCCCCATGAACACGGCAGCGGCGCTGTTTCTCCGTTCGACCCAGCCATATGCGTATCGCGAGTAGGCGTTGAGACCCTGCCCGTATGTACGTGCGTGGCGTATTTTCTTTCTTGCACCCTCGCCGTTATGCGTGCGTGTACATGCACGTGCGCGCCTCTACTACGACGTGCGGCCTCTACATCGACCGGTATGTGCGTACCGCGACCAGAATGACAATGCTACATACGCTTGACCGGTGGGTCCCGGTATCGAGCACTTCCTTACTGCGAAGATGTAGCTGGTGGGTCCCGGCGGTCGGCGAATCTTTTTTGCGGACGCACTTCCTTGCGTGCGAAGATGTAGCTGGTGGGTCCCGGCGGTCGAAGCGAATCGTTTTTTGCGGACGCACTTCCTTGCGTGCGAAGGTGTCATTGGTGGGTCCCGGTGGTCGAAGCGAATCGTTTAGTTTTTGCGGACGCACTTCCTTGCGTGCGAAGATGTAGCTGGTGGGTCCCGGCGATCGAGGAAATGTTTTTCGCGAAATCGGTGGCCCGTCCGGTGGGTCCCTAGATGTCGGTGGAGGAATCATTATTTTCAGCGTAATAAGGAGGCACTTCCTTCTGCGGCCGTGGACCAGCTGTTAGCCTCTCCACGTACAATCCACGTCCGATGGAAGTTGTTCCTTGACCACGTTGACCATGCACGCGCCGAGAGCACCAGGCGGTGGGCGGCGAGCCTAGGAAGGGGACGGCGGGGAGCAGGGAAAAGCAGCGGCGGTGGAAGCCAGCGGAGAGGTGTCTGAGGTTCCTTGGTTGGCTGCGGTGTGAGGCTGCCGTCGCATGCGCGAGAACTGGCCAGCGGTGGGAATAGTAGAGGCGGTGAGGCCTCAGCGGCAACACAACCCGGCCACGGGAGGCAGGAGCATGTGGCATGACCGGCGCTTCTTTGGCGGTGGAGCAAGAAGACCGAGAGGTTGAAGAAGCACTAAGGCCGTTGGATGGACATCGTCACGGTCCTTGGAGCTAGAATCGTTCATATTGACTAAAGTTGACAAAGGCCCCGTCCCAATCAACTTAGTAGGCCTAAGTCAGCCTCCCACCATGGTGGGTCCCGGCTAGCGGGAGTATTCATTTTTGTGCGTAATAAGGAGGCACTTCGGTGGGTCGGTGACAGTATGGAGAGCGTTTTTTCACAAAATCGCTGGCCCGTCCGGTGGGTCCCAGCGGTCGAGGAAACGTTTTTTTGCGAAATAAGGTGGCCCGTCCGGTGGGTCCCTCTTTGTCGGTGGAGGAATAATTATTTTGCGGCGTAATAAGGAGGCACTTCCTTGCGGCCGCTGGACCGGTATCGACCTCTCCACGTCTGATACTCTTAGATGGAAGTCGGTCGTTGACCACGTTGACCACGCGCGCGAGAGCACCCAGGCGGTGGTGCAGACGACAGCGAGGCCTAGGAAGGGGACGGCGCGGGGCAGGGAAAACCAGCGATGGTAGCCAGCGGAGAGAATCTGAGGTTCCTTGGTTCGGCTGCGGTGTGAGGCTGCCGTCGCATGCAGAATAACAGGGGTGTGGGTGAGTAGAGGATGGCTGGCCAGCGGTGGGAGTAGTCAGGCGGTGAGGCCTCCGTGGCATCACTGGCCGACCACGGGAGGCAGGAGCAGCGACACGACCGGCGCTGCTTTGGGCGGTGGAGCAAGAAGACCGGAGGTTGAAGAAGCACTACGGCCGTTGGATGGACATCGTACGATCACTGCAGCTAGAATCGTTTATATTGACTAAGTTGACAAAGCCCTTGAGTGCAGCGTCAACTTAGTAGGCCCAACTTCGGTTTGGCGAGAGAACATATAGCCCATTTGCGATTTGTAAGAATGTACAACCCATTTTCAATTCTAATGGAATTTACTACAGCCCATTTACAGTTTGTTAAAAATACAACCCAACTTCTAGCTAGGACAACGATTAATAATTTCAAACAACCGCTCAAAACAGAATTCAAAAAAATTCCCACATTTTGATGGGATCCGAAATATTTTATCCGAAATTTCTAGTCAGGTTAAATATAATTTCAAAATAAAGTTGTATCACGTTAAAATCCAACAAAAATATTGCCAGCGCAACAAGTAATGAAATTAAAATTTCCAAATTCCAAAAATAATATATTTTCAAACTAATTACGTGTTTGGTGCATAGTAATTGCCAGTTATTATAATTACATCCCATTTATTATTTCTTAAAGTCCATTTTCTTGTTAAGCCTAATGCATACCTCCTAGGAAACTTTGCAGCCAGTGAAGCGGATAACAAGTTGACCGGATATTGTGTACAATTATCGGCCCGATTGCATTGCTGATGTTGAAAAAAAGGCACATGTAATGCAGTACAACCTAACATGGTTACTCAGCCCACATTCAGCGGCGCGGAAAGGCCCAAACAAGGCTTGTACAACTTTTTGAAGTCCTTGAGCTCAATTAATAACTTAAGAAAAAGTTAGATTACAGTGGAACCTAATTAAAAGCTGTCACGAGCAAATAAATAATTCAACGGGTCCCACTTGTGCGTGTGTGTGTGTGTGTGTGTGTGTGTGTGTGTGTGTGTGAGAGAGAGAGAGAGAGAGAGAGAGAGAGAGACCCATCGGTCGATGCTCGTAAATACATCTTTCAGCCATATGCATTGCTGATGCTCAGTAAAAACTTATATAGTTGACACAATCATATAGAACATCATAGCACATTGAACTTGCATACAAAAATTTCATGCAGGCGGCACAATCAGGATGGAAGCAGTGGATCGCTACGGTAGGGCTATGTTGAAACCAACGAAGTCGTACATAATGGTTCATCGTCTTTATAAATGGCGGAAATATCTTGAATGTTGTGCAAAGAAAAGCAGACGAGACAACACAATAAGTTACTGCTAGCACATTAAGTTGACGTACAACCCTTTCTAAAAAAGTTCAGGTACAAAATTAGAACAGGTCACAATCAAATGTCTTGGCATATCGATTGCTTGGACCCATAGCTCGGATTTAACTAGTACTATCGACAAGATTCAGTTGTTACCTCAAATTAGAGCACATCCGGGCAGCCAGCCTGCCTCTTCTCCCAAAAAGCGATGGCCTCCTCCGCAGCGATGGAGTAGGCCTGTGCCATCCATCGTTCCGAGCAACACGGGAAAGTCGGCGTTGACTCCTGTAATGGGCGTCGTCGGCGGACCACAGCACCCGGCGGCGGCAGGACTTGATTGATGGATTGACCACTTCTTGACATGCACGAACACTCGATCTGGTACATCCCTAACGTGGTCCATGGCGGCCTTGGTGGCGACGAATAGTACAACCCGGTTCCTGCACGGTATCTCAACACCAATCACCTTGGTATGGTGGGCGGCTTCTTCATCCATGCCATAACCGTGAGCCCAGCTATGCGGAGGAACAAACATACTTACGAGCTCACCTCCAAGGTCGTTGATAAGCTCGTTCATGGACTCGCTGTTCCAAGCACGTCGAGGCATGCCGTGGAAGGTAAGCTTTGTTAAAACTCAAGCTCGGAGGGCACGAGCCCCATCACAGGTGCCACCGATCAAAGCTCACCGGTAGCGCCATCGCAGAACAAGCGCGGGAAGATTCAAACACACATTGCGGTCGAAAGTTGTCGGAACTGGCGAAGAAATCAGCGGTGGCGGACAGACTTGACGAGCAAGTCACTTATTTGGATGCCGTGCGCAATGCCAAGAGCTTTGACAAGGTCGTCCGGCGAGGCGGGAGGCGATCGCCGTTGATGGTTACCATCAGCACTTTCTTTAAACAAGCTGGTGCGTCAAGCGCCGCCATGCCACTATTGGCGACAACCGCGGCGACCGAAGGCGGGGCGGACCTCGGGATCTCGGCTCGGAGATCGCGTTGACCGGCGACATGATAGTGCGCTTGAGTACGGGGAGTACAGGAGGGGATTTGGGGGTGGGTAGGAATCGAGATTCGGAGGTGGGGAGGCGGGAGGCGGGGATGAAAAGGTAGCATGAATTTGAGCAGCGCAATATGCTCTCGGCATAGCGCATAAAAACACCGATGGCGCCCACATGTCGGCCTAAGAGTCCTTATTCTTTCTTTTTGGAGAGCCGGCCTTTTTGAGGATCTTTTGAGAGCCCGGCCGAGAGTCATAATTGACCTGTTTGGCATTGCGTTACTACTCGGCCCATATTCAACGACACCTCTCTTGGCCCAAACAAGTGTACATCATCAAAAAGGCGGTGAGCTCAAATTATATAACTTGAAAAAAGAGATATACTCGAACCTTTGGAGAATGGTGATGCCCTCATTTAGCCCACGGTAGTTCGAGACAATAAACAGTTGAAACAACGATATATACAACATTCAAACATTGACTAGTGACTACTCTTGACATAAACAACAAGACATGATAGTTCATAAGAAGTCTTGCTACACCACCAAAACGTACCCATCTGCGGCGCTTTCGGACTCTCGTGATCCGGGCGAGAATGACATTCTAAGCGAAGCAACTATTACATAGAAAGAGTGACATAGGCGAGGATGACCAAATGACAAGGAATATGCATAACAAAGAAAGAACTACCCATCCGAACCAGCAGCAAAGACAACAAAGTCATTGAAGAGATGATCCAACACCATCATAATTTGCAGCCCGCTTGACGACCGGTGATCCGGAGACACGGTACTCCACCCTTCGATGCAACAGCCCAATTACCTATCAACTTTGAAGGCTTGAACCACATCACTGCTGTCGTAATTGAGACATCCAAGGATCAAAGTTAATCCGGATGCCTTTGTCATTCTCACCTTCTTTTGGCTGCAGGCTGTATCGTTGACAATCGGGGAGTTTGCTCCCGAACTCCTAGGGCTCGCCGTGTAGACACAGATTTTCCATAGCAAGCGAGCCTCTCGCCATCAAGGTCCTTGCCAGCGGTGATCTCTGGTTAATCGGATAATTGAGTCAGAAAGAGAGTGTGAACCAAGGCTGTTTACCGCCTCAACTAAAAATCCTAAAGGCCCCAACAAGCTGGTATCCTGCTCATAGGCGTAACAGCCTTTGTCCAGGATACTCACGTATTACGGTGCTTGTATCTGATGGGGTTTTGCAATATAACTTTTCGGCTCATGTGTCCGAATGATCATTAGTCTTTTGCCGTAAATCGATCGGCGAGGAACCAGTTGTGCTTCCTGTTTTTGGCAAAGGTGGTGTAATTACAAAGGCGATAATTGTAGGGACACTGCATCATATCAAAAAGACAGGCATTGTTAATGTAAGATCAGCATTGTTGAGTATGAGTAGGATAATGCAAGAAACAACATTGATATGTCCTGTTGGGCGGGAGGAAAATTAGGAAATGTATCTTTGGGTTGAAAATATAGAAGTGCCATGCATGGTTATACTCATGTTATCTATAATCGATTCTTCACGAGAAACTACCATGTCATGCATGTTATGTAATCATGTTACATCCTCACAAACAAATTCTTCAAGGTAACTAACAGACCATGCATTGTTATATACTCGTGTTACGTGGGCAAATTTTTGTGAGGATATTATTCTAGCCATTGATTCTTTGAAGGCGAATATAGGTATGTACACATGGTAAGCATTGCAGGATTTCACTACTTCCAAATATAGAGTTCTCCATATGCACATTTACTTCCCTAATGTATGGTTAGATGAAACCAACGATTGTGGTGCATGTTTCTACATCATGAAAATGAGGAAACTAACATGGCCATTGATACACACTCATATTTAGTAGTAGTATATAGATTCTTGTAAAATAAGGATAATATCCATATATTCCTAACCGTTTGATTATTCAGGGTACAAATTGGCTGTAATGACATGGTCACAATCGCATGAATTAACTCATTCCAAATATAGCTGATTCTGGCGTCTCTAATATATTGCCATAGTTCTACTCAAATTCTGCTCAAACAGGGATATGCCAATCATCACAAAAGTTCAAAGCAGTGTCATGGCGTCATCATTAACATGAGATGGAAACAACTTACAGCGTCGTCCCAGCAATACGTGGTGCCATCTGCTTTGTCGATCGCGTAGATGATGCCATTGTGTTCAATAGCATCACGAAGTGTGTATCAGCTTTGGCGATGATCCACTGCGAGCGAGTTGTCTCCAGCTAAAAAAGGCACCGGCGTAAAGATAGGCGAGTCAGCGGTCGAACAAGGCAATTAGCTTGAAGTCTGCGTAATTCGCATGTCGTGTGGATACTTGGCGATTACAATCTTCTGCAAAACAAGGTCCGTCCAAGCGGCGTAGTAATCTAGATGACTTGGACGCGATGGTAATACTCTATATAATCCAATGGAGGAAGGATAATCTCATGGGAGGTGCGGAAGTTCACGAGCACCAACTTTTACCGTCTTCTCTGAAGGCAGCCATCGATGGGAGTTCATGCCGACCAGTACATACCTGCCAAGAAGTTTGAGGCGATGGTGATCGGATCGATGTCGAGGAAATGATGTCGGCGACACACTACATACACGCAAAAAGTTTGGCTAATGGAGATCGGATTGAAGTCGAGGGCATCATACGCGCCTCCGTATCATGGTGAGCCAATCTCGCAAGACCAGATAGCGACAAGCGGGGTGTCTTGAAAAGCTTAGGCCTCGCTTGACGATGGCGTGTGCATGTCCCTCGAGCATGCAGCCAGCCGCGAGGCGGTCAACATATCCATACCACGAACAACAGCGGTCGAGGATGTCAATGGGAGATTGCTCAATCGCGGCTCATATGGATCTTTGCGTGGTTCGCGTTGACCATGGTGGAGTTTGGAAGGGGCTTGATTTACGGGGAGAAGGATGTCGGTCTTTGGAGGCGGCTAGCGAGGAATAGTGGTCTTGGGGGAGGCGAGTGGCGGCGGTACAGGGGCACAATGAGATGGAGCGGAGGCGGAGCGGAGAAGGAGATGGAGATGGAGTGGTGCTATGGGAGAGAGAGGAGGCGAGGCGGCGCCAATGTGTTGTCTGTGGCGGTGACAGAGCTGCCTGAGTGCTGAGGTGAGGCTGACTTTGGTAACGAACGCCGCCTCGCCTGGACTAGTGTCGGTGCGAGGTGTTGTCACTTCCTTTGTGAGGACGGATGAATAGTATTTTGACCATCAAGTGTACCACAGTTGTACTACTACTACTACTAGTAGTAGTAGGAACAACAAATACTCGATATTGTATAGCGGAAATAGGTCTCCCGTGCTAGCATGCCTGTTCACTTCATCGTTCGGTATCATCCATATTGCGAGCGAGAACCAAATTCTCGTGCATGCCCAATCAGCGCCCTGCCGCGATGCATGCAGTGGTGGATTACGGTGCATCAAGGGCGGCATGCAGATCGTTCCACACTTGAGAAGAGGAAAAATGGAAAGGTAGAGCAGCGGCAGCGAAGGAAAAAAAGCTGGCTAACGAGGCTGGGAGGGATCGGCGAGGAAGTTAATGCTCACGCCTAAAGGTTTTGGGAAAACCTGATTTTCATAAGGTGACTTATACTCACCTAAGCGGAGGAGTATTCCTTAACCGAGAATGTTGTGTCTCCCACTCGCGCTAAAAAAAAGCTACGACACATTTTTATCTGTTTGCATAGGTCCCACCTATCGGGAAGGATGGGCACATACACGAACAGTGCGACTCCTCGGTCTACCGCATAGCCTTTTCGTTTAGTCTACCTAGCCGTCTAATCAAGCTGCTGCCGCCACTTCTCCCATTTACTTCTCCGCCGGGAACCGATTCGCCTCGCTTCTTCACCTCCCTTCGTCTTCATTTGCATCCAAACCCCCTGCGTTCACATTGTTTTAACCTCTTTAAATAATCATCTACTACTTGAGTTAGACTAGCCATCTAATCCTAATTCTCCAAACCATAGCCCTCCGTTCAGCGGTTCCAAATGGCGAAAGAGATCGAGATGCAGGTTTTAGCGTCCAACATGTCCTCGTCGAAGGCTCGATGCGCATAGTTGCCACCGTCACCGTCCACCCAAGGGTTGTTGGCGGTGGATCAACAATGTATCCAACTCCCTCGAAAAGGTAGAGGCGAGGTCATCGGTCTCGGGCGAGTACAGGCGTGCCCACAGGAAGATCCAGTAGCGCGCCGTCCTTCATTTGTGCCTCGAAGATGATGTTTTGGTGTACCACATCATACACTCGCCCTCCATACCGGTGAGCTTCACGATTTCTTGTCTCGGGAGGGCGTATACTTACGTGGGGCAGCCATCGAAGGGACAAGCGAAGCTGGAGCCGTACAACCTTGATTTGAAAAGCATCGCTGACCTACAAACCAGAATCAAAATTCCTGTAGAAGATTGTGCTAAGCAGACACCATCCCTATTCGACGTAGCAAATTTTGTGCTCGGTACAAATCTTGAGAAGGGTGGCGAGGCGGTGGCATTAAGGTCGTGCGGATGGGAGAATTATCCCTTGACGTCTGGCGGATAAAATATGCTGCCCTCGATGCCCGTGTGAGTTTGAGATAGCTGCAAGGTCCAAAGAGCTTGTTTGAAGCCGTCTCCCATAGAGAATGAGAACAAGAAGAAGAAGAAGAAGAAGAAGAAGAAGAAGAAGAAGAAGAAGAAGAAGAAGAAGAAGAAGAAGAAAAAGCGCTGCACTAGCGAGGAGGGCATTATGGATGGATGAACTATTTCCTCTCTTGTAAAAAAATTATTCCCTCTCGGTGTATATTGATATAGATGGACTATTTCGATGGTGTGCATGTCTTTGGAACAGAGTAGTAGCGTGGGTCCGCTTGACTATAAGGAACTATTTATCGCATATATAGCTTTCTCTGCTACTCCTTCCGGTGATCGGTATGTAGTGCATGTGTCCGTAGACATGACAACTTGTCCATGGAAGTTCAACTCTGGCGACCATCACGTTTCATCTCGCGATTCCCGACGCCTCTCAACCCACGGCACCACGCCCCGGCGTCGCCTCACCCCTCTCGGCCGCACCGCCCCTCTGCCTTTGTGTGCATGACATGTGGGCCACCTAAAATCGGCGAGCATCAAGTTTCTACCACAGCCACCTGCGATTCCCACGCGCCGCTCGAACCCATGAAACCACCGTCCCCGACCTGCGGCTCACCCTCTTGGCCCCTGCCCCTCTGCCTTGGGAGCATTACATGTGGACCAGTCACCTATCGGGTCCACATGTTATTGACTCAAAGGTAGGTGTAGTAAAGCGCTGAAGCTCGATCCAGCGGTCTGAGAGGAAATGTAACTCTGCGCCGAGGCTTGTGGTGCTCCCGCAGCACGAACTCGTGCCAAACTCGAGATTTGTTTCTTTACTATACATACGCATAGCGATTTAATGGACATTGTAATCTCAACATGTGATGGGGAGCTCTAAATTTGAATTTGAAACTTATAAAGCGAAAAGATTCAAAACAAATAAAGCTGGGAGAGAGGAGTATATCGTAGGATGTGTCCCATACAAAATAAGTCCCTGGTTTGTCACCATGAAGATGCGGTTAGAAAGGAACACAGCGTCTTCCTACTCGTCTGACAACAAATCGGCCCATGACAGCATGGTCCGCCTTTGACCGCCATGTGCAAGGTTTGTGCTATCTTTTATTCAATCTCACCGTGGTTCCATCGTACCAATTCATGCGGTGGCCCGTTGCATGGCTGATCCCAATGTTGGACAAAGGTTCTCTGAGGCAGTGTCACCGTTGTAAATGTTGTGCAAATTGATGTTGGTACCCTCCGTACATATGCAAGCCAATCTCCACTACTTTTCGAGCCTAGCACTGTGAAGCAGTGGGCAGGGGAGAATTAGGAAATGGACACGAGTAGTCTTTAGAATGCATTTACTACGTGATCAAACTCATCTTACCTGCTCATCGGAGAAATCAGAGTGCCCCTCAGCGTCGGCATCTCAAGGCGTCAACTTGCAACTCTGACCACGCTTGTGCTGAGAGACCCCAAGGAAACATCCTCGTGCGTTCCACGGAACATCAAGATGCATTTGTATGAGTAGTTTATCTTGTGAGAGAAAAGGATGAGCGAGGAAGGCCTCTAGAGATAGAGATGGACACTACTACTACCAATGTGTTGGCCGTGCGTTGCAATGGATCCAAACTAGTAGAATAATACTTGTTCACGTGCTTGAAATATAAACACTCTAGTTTTGATATACATGTGTCGGCGAACCGACAGCTTGTCCATGGAAGTTGAACCACGGCGACCATCACGTTTCTTGTTTCTACCTTGCCACACCCACGCGATTCCCACGGCGCGCTCCAACCCCGGCACGGCGTCCCCGGCGTGGACATGGATCCTCGGCGTGGCTATCACTGCCTTGCCTGCCTTTCCTTGGCGACAGGTGGGACCCGCTTATGGGTCCCACATGTCGATGACAAAATAGTAGGATTGTTCGTGCCCCTCATCCCTCTCGGCCCCCCGCTCCTCTGCCTTTGTGTGCATGACATGCGGGCGGTGAGCTGCGGCGACCATCAACTTTCTACCACAGACACACCCGATTGGGCGCGGTTTGCTGCTCCGCTCTTGTGCTCCGATCCGTACTCCCACCATCAATTTTCATCCAGCGGCTGTGACACATTTCGTCCGGGCATCAATCCTCGGTGGAGTACTTATGTACTACTGGTAGTAGTACCGCGGTGTGGCCATCTCGCCTCGTAACGCCCGGCGCCATCTGTGGTACCCTCGCCCACGCCACGCCACCACCGGCGGTTCATCTCGAGCAGTGAGTCGCGAACCACGCCACCACCATGAGAATGACATGTGGGCCAGCCGCATTTAAGGTCCGCATGTCATTGACTCATAGGCGGGCACTAAGCCCTGAAGTTCGGTCCGTGGGCCCGAGAGAAATGTAACTCTGCGGCAGGCCTTGTGGTGCTCCCATGATCTGAGCTCGTGCCAAAACTGGAATTTGTTTCTTACTACTACCAACTAGTACTAGTAAGGTACCGTGCATTACCGCATGAGATTTCAGTGGTTTGTGCATTATGCTTCTACATGTGGAGTTTTATGGATTCTAACATGTGGCAAAATCTGGTGGAATGTAAGGTTAGGCAAGTTTGATTAACTTAGGTGAGTGTTTGGTTCAAGCCACACCTTAGGCAAGCCACACTAAGGCCCACATGACATACACAAAAAAATGTGGCAAGATTCCCTTAGGCTTGCCAACTTGTGGCTCTCATTTTGAAGAACTAATAACTTTGCCTAAGCTTAGTTGTGGCAAAGTTAGTCATGAATTAAGTTCAACCATGGAGTCTTCTAGATTATACATGTGGCAGAATCGGTGGATGATATCCAACGGCCGATAGTGCTCGGATTTGCCATCTTTGTACCGTCGGATTGGCTTCATCCAACGACCAACTTTCAAAGTTTTCACACACTATATAGGGGTATAGATATAGATGTGCGGTCCGTTGCAATGGATCCAAAGTATATCTATTTAGTGGAGTGCACTCTAAACACATTATCTATTTATTTTCTCTAACCTTCGTAGCCATGCAACCAAGCCACATAAGCTTCATGGGTGCCCCCACATCATATTATTCATACTCGTTGATTGAAAAAAGATAAATCACCCAAAACAAGATCTTCCCTTTTTTGTTCCTCTCGATGTTGTGTCGTGTGCGTATCTACTAGTAGTTGTATAGTGGTAGTACTAGTAATATAGTATTAGGAGTACAAACTTGGTAGTACTAGTAGGAGTAGTACTAGTACGGAATGCTCCTACTCTATCAACAAGCCCCGTCTGACACAAAATTTCTTGGCTTCCGTGCTACAGCTAGATCTTCCCCTTGTTTCTATTTTCCAACCCGGCGGTGGGCGGGGTGTCGGTTTGCTCAACGGTGGTCCCACATGAAAGTGAAAATGCTAGGCAGGCAACATGCCTTCCCTAAGCTATGTGTCGTGCTGGACGGGCCGTGTTGTACTCCTGATTCCCGGGCGTGTGGGGGTGCGACGCGAACGCGACAGGCCTTTTCCTTTTACTAGCAATGTGCCTGTGCGTTGCGACGGATCCAAACTAGTAGAATAGTAGTATTTGTTCACAAACTTGAAAGAAATCACTATTGTTTTGATATACTCCTAATATATTACTCCCTCCGTACCTAAATATTTGTCTTTTTTGAGATTTCAAATGGACTATCACATACGGATTATATAGACATATTCTAGTGTTTCTAGCAAGATGCCCGTGCGTTGCGAAGTTGATGGAAAAGGTAAGCACAACTTATAAATTGGCGGATGGAGTACTAGTTACGATGATGCATATAATTAAGCAAAGGGATCGAACATGTCGGTATTATTTGGAGCGAGAATGCAACAACACAATAAAATTAAGGCCACGATGATGCGATCGCGATGGTGGTTCTGAAGGCAAGAAGAAAGATGGATCCATGAGCGTCGACCTCCTCCTCCTCAACTTAGTGCGCGGAGACCACCGCGGCGGCAGCTAAAGGCGGCGGCTTTGTGGCGAGGTCGAGGTGCTTCTCAACAAAGGCATCCAAGGCTTCCGGCCGGTTGAGGAAAACCTACGTCGTGGCGTCCTCACGGCCTTGTAGATACCTATGTACGATTTCGCTCATACTGCGTGGATGTGTAGGTCGACGAATTCTTGCTGGCGAGGTGCCTCGCGGCGGCCTGACCTCAGTGGACATTCTTCGTGGCGTCGGCGGCGTCGCGGGGCCACCGGTGCTTGAAAGAGGTTCGGCCATGGTGGCGATTAGGTGTGGCGAGCAATGAGGAGCCGGTAGCGCGGGCTGGAGAATCTGGCGATGTCGTCCGCGAGCTTCTTGAGGGACGGTGAACTTGTTGCTGGTGGCAGCGATCATCTGGTCAGCGAGAGTCGTAGTTGGCGTTGGCGGCGACCATCCACCAGCCGGTCTCAACACCGTCTCAGAGCGATCCTCGGCGCCATGCCGCGAGGCGGCGTCGTGGACCATCTGGCGCAGCCGCTGGCCGCTCAGCGCATCGCCGCCATGGAGTGCAGGCGAGCTCTTTTGTGCTTAGTGTAGGTGCTTAGGCAAATGCTTGAGTGCGTGCGATGTGGTAGATGCATTGGAATGGAGGGGCCTTTATATGAAGGCAATGAGGGCAAACTGCGTTGCATTCACATCATGCAGCCTCTTTTCCCGGACCTCCTCCATTACTTCCCTCATGCATTAATTGAAGGAGGATGCATTGGCCGTTCAACATATCGGGAACGCTTCTCCCTCCTAAATGCGCATTAAAGCCGTATCGGGAACTGCGCTGCCCATTGTCAAATCAAATACTCCCTCCGTCTAGGTGAGTATTAAGTCATCTTCTGAAAACCAAATACTAGTAAACACATAGGCGTGGTGCATTAACTCTCACGTTGTTTCTTATTTTTGACATAAATAGAGAATCAACCAAGAAGAGATGTGGGGCTTGTATGCTTTTAATGACTTGAGACTATCAAACATGACATGCGTTGGTCATTTGTTGCACAAGAACAAATACAACCCGCGTCACACACACATCTTATAGCATCACATCCAATGGCTATACAAGATGAATGAGACCAAATTATATCTCATCTAGATGAGTTCTAGCAAAACTGTATTAATAATACTTAGTACTCTGCGCCATGTATCATATATTAGGCTGGTTGTAATGAGGAGTATCATATACTAGTATCATGCATATGATACTAGTGTATGATACTACATCCGTAATGCATGGTATCATATGTTGGTATCATATAGGACTACATTTATTGCCATGCATGACACAAAGTAGTATATGATACTCAAGCTCCTCTTTCCTCATTTAATTCAATGACACCTCATCAAAATTGCTTAGTTGGCATGCATGATACTACCTATGATACTCCCATTACGACCAGCCTTAGTATCATGTAGTACTTTATTTATTGCCATGTATGACACATAGTTCACAAGCGCTCTCTATATGTACCACCTTTTTTTTAATTTCAAGTTTTGCTCCATGGCGCAATCCATCGATACTACTACTGTACAAAAGTGGAGTATATACATTTTTAAAAGGCTAGAGGCGGTGCAGTCTAGCTTGGTCGGTTTCACGAGGCGAGGGCCTTTGTGATTTGTGGCTCATTAATCTTGTCCGTCGAATAATCTTGCGCCGCCGCTGCTCGCCGGCGCCTCCATTAAATCCCTCCATTAAACCCGCATGCAAACCAAGAATCCTACTCCGGCCACACGTCCGTTCATGGCGGGCGGAATTAAGCATAACACCAGACGAGCTCCTCCCGTCCGCCCTCGGTTTAAAGCGAGGCGGGGCGGCCAAGCTCCTACCGTCCGCCCTCTATTTACGAGGCGAGACAGGCGGCGGGCAAGAATCGCACCCTCGCGCTCCCCATCTCCTCCTTCACCATTTCTCCACCCTTCCGATGGCTTCCGATGAGCCGTTCTCCGGCATATTACCCGGTGGGTGGCCCGCGAGCCCTCCGGATCTGGGCGAGCCGCTCGGTGCTTCACCAACCTCGCTTGGCCCGGCGGGCGATTGCCGCTAAGCGGGCGCGTGGTTCAGCAACTTCGCCGCTCGGTTCAGCTCGATGAGGTGGCGAGTTGCTCACGCCCGGCAATGCGGCGAAACACGCGGTCTGCTGGCGCCGTCGCTGCCCGTCGTGCCGCGCCACCGATGTCTGCGGTGGCGCGCCTCCGTGTCGTGGCGCGCCTCCCGTGCCTGCGGCAGCGCCATGCGAGCAGAGGCGAAGCGGGTGCGTGGAGGCGATGAGTCGGTGGCCAGCTTCTCCGTGTCGCCGCCATCATCGAGGAGAAGTAGAACAGGAGGCCGCCGCCACTTGGGACCCATGAAGGCCACCGCCGGCGGCGACCAGCGGATTTGGTGGTTTCTTTGCTGCCGTCTCTTCGAGGACCTTCGTCGACCCGCAAGTGTCGGCAGACATGAGGAAGACAAAGGGATCATGATGACCATTTAGAACTAAAATAAGTCTAGATATATCCATTTCTAGGACAAGTATTTCCGGACGGAGGAGTATTAATTATACAAGAGGCGGATTGGCACCTCTTAGTTCATGTAAATGTAATGAAATCCATCATGTTTATATGAAGATCCGGCTTTTATATCGAAATCCTTCATGCTTATATGAAATCAGTCCGTGTTTGCACAATTTCATCTGGTTGGTTAGAGTTGTAAAATGTATGCCGTTGGCGTTTGATGTCATCCTCAGCGGAAGGAAGCGGGAGGAAATTTGTCGGCTGCCGTTGGAGATGCTCTTTATGCTGGAAATAATAGAGTGACATCAATCCATTTGAGTTAATTGCTGTATGATTGTCCCTCTATAAAAGTTAATTGCATTCACAGTGTACACGTGACTTGCGGGGTGGCTACACTTCGTCTGAGAAAGTTATAAAGAAACAAGTCCATCCTTAATATTCTAAGTACTCTGTGGGTTCCCTTTGTCGATCTGATGTGAAAAAGTATATATTAAATAAGTAGAGTAATATATAATATAAAAATCTAAAGTTAAAAGACAGAATTGAACTCATGTCATCGTGTTGCGAGCATCCGGCGCTAACCAGCCCAGCACATTTTGTTGTAGACCATCTGGAGATATATCTCCATGTCTACTCTTATATATACTCCATTCGTTCCTAAATATTTGTCTTTTCAGATTTCAAATGGACTACCACATACGGATGTGTATGTACACATATTTTAGAGTGTAGATTCACTAATTTTGCTACGTATGTCTTTTCAGGAAGGGCTCAGATTTGTCCTTGATTTATTTATGAGGTATCCAGATGGCCTTTGCACTGCCAAGAAAAGAGGGCAACATCAAAATTATGGACTACTTTTTGAGTATGTTGGTAAGGTCGGTCATAGTCATTGTTGAAATCTCTAAAAGACAAATACTCCCTCCGTCGGAAATACTTGTCATCAAAATGGATAAAAGCAAATGTATCTAGGCGTATTTTAGTTTTAGATACATCTATTTTATCCATCTTGATGACAAGTATTCGAGACGGAAAATGAAAAAACAAGTTAGTGATGATGGTGTGCGTGCCATCCTGCAATATAGGCCGTCGGTTTATATCTAACGGATAGGAAAGAAACTATGGCAATTTTGCAAAAATATACCCACGTCTCTCCATGTTCACAAATAAGGCCTTCCCTCGTTCAGCCTTTTCTCTCACAAGATAAACTACTCATACAAATGCATATTGATGTTCCGTTACAGCATGCGGGCAGCTAACTATTTTCTTTTAAAATAGTTGCTGCTATAATTGGGTTGAAGTGATATATTTTATGTCTGCCCGAATGATTTCAGATTCACTAGTAGTAACAAAGAAAAGGTTGCCTTGTTAATTAACGAGAAAACAGGGTGAAAACTATCACATGAGGCGGTAAAAACAAGGCACACTGGGTTCAAGCGTCATCGTTACTACAGCTGTCTTGTGAGAAGTCTACATATCGAGGGGCTACGAGCGAGGCATCGAGACATAATGTTTGAGAGAGAAACCAATTGACAGATTATGATCGGATCGAGTTGTCACCCTTCTGCTGTCATTGTGGGGGGGAGGAGAGAAAGATGTATCGAGAGTGTGCGCGGTAGGCACAGAGGCACAACTAGCGAGTGTGTGTGTGTGTGTGTGTGTGTGTTTGAAAGAGGAGTAGATAGATTATTATCAAGATCGATGTGCCACCCTACTCCTTGGTGCGGGTAGTGTGTGTGTGTATGTTTGAGAGAGAATCCGATCGATAGATTAGTATCAAGATCGAGTGTCACCCTACTCCTTGATCTTGGGGGTAGTGTGTGTGTGTATGTTTGAGAGAAGTCAGTCGATAGATTAGTATCAAGATCGGTGTCACCCTACTCCTTGGTGTTGGGAAGTGTGTGTGTGTGGGGGCGGTGACACTCACATATCTCTACTCTTATGAAAAACAGAGTTTGTGATGATGGTGTTCCTGCCATCCTGCAATATTGGCCATCCGATTTATATCCGACGGACAGGAAGGAAAATATGGAAATTTTGCAAAAAGATACCCACACCCCTCTCCGCATTTGCAAATAAGGCATTCCCTCGTTCATCCTTTTCTCCCACAAGATAAACTTCTCATACAAATGCATCTTGATGTTCCATGCAATGCATGGGCATCTTGCTAGTAGGGAGAAGGAGTTTGTGTGACACATATCTAGCTATATTAAGGGATAGGTAGATAGCATATGTGTGAGAGACATTATTATACTTTGAGACATTAGTGGGTGCGGGTGGGCGGAACTAAAGGGGTGGGCATGTTAGACATAGAGGCGTGTGTGTTTACGTGTGAGAGACTTGTAGGGCCAGGGTAGAAAGGCGAATTTAACCACGGCGGAGGAGAGAAATACAGAAGTGCGGCGTGTGTGATTCCGATGCCCACAGGGAAATGAGATACGTATGCGTGTGAGAGAGATTGCACAATTCATTCACGTATCACTATCTAGCGATCGTGGGCGTGCATCGCGAACATAAGTCAATATCTACTTCGTATCGTGGCCAAAGGTACAATATCGATTCAACGCTGTAAAGATTGGACACTCACATATCACATTTTTCTATTTAAATAAACCTTTTCAGTTGTGCATGCCAAAGTTACAGTGATGTTTCTTCAAACAACCAATGTAGCTATCATGCACATGCACCATTGTTACTCTTGCATTCAAATTCATTAGTCTTGGATGATTTAAGTTTCTATTTTGAAGTAATATATGTAATATTCATATATGAATTCAGCAGATGCATAATTTATGAAATGGAGGCTATGTAATCATATGAGTAACACTTTTAAGTAGCTAACTACAATATCCATTTCTTTTGTGCGCCTCTACACTAACACGTCAATGCATTATGTTTAAAGTAAATAACCAATGGCACTAAATTATCTATTTACGAGAAATACATAGGCTGACGTTTGATCCCTTTTTTGAGCGTGCCACTACACCCGTCACGATTAGCCCTTTGTGTGAGCGTCAAGTTATCGGCGCATCATCGAGTTATTGTCTTTTTTTACGGGGTGGACTTCACACGGTTATTAGCTACACGGAGACCAGCAGTTACAATACCGCCCTCATCTACATGATAGGTCGGGGCTGCTTTAGTAACTTCGGTTCCCCGACTACGGCACCCCATTTCCTCTCCCCTCTCACAAAAGCGACTAACTCCACAGCACGAGCATCTTACATCCGCCGTCCGTGCTTCATCGCCCTTTCTCCTCTCCTCTGAAACCCTAGGCTGCTCATCCACGGCGTACCATAGCCCATTCCTTTGCCAGTGGCGTCCACCTCGCGGATCTGCTACTGCGACCGCATCTACCCTCCCACCTCCCCTAGAAACAAGTAGACTGCTCATCCACCACTATACCACAGCCCATTCGATTGTCGGCCTTGTCCACGGCGCGGATCTGCTTGTGCGGTACTCTCGTCAACCGCCGTGCATCTGCAGTGGCTCGTTCATCTCCCACGGGCAGCCGTCCACACCCGGGCCGCCCACCGATGCCCCCGTCGTGACCTCTGATCCTCTTCGCATGACACCTTCCTCAACCCTACCGGAGGCAGCAGCGACACCTTCCTCAACCCTACGGGCAACCGCCCGACACCATCGTCAACCCTACCGGAGTAGCCGCCTATACCATTCTCAACCCTACTGGGGCCGCTTTGCCAACTCACAAGTCCACGGACTGATCGTCCATTTTGCATCATGCTTTTATATCGATATTTATCGCATTATGGGCTGTTATTTCACGTTATGTCACAATACTTATGGCTATTCTCTCTTATTTTACAAGGTTTACATGAAGAGGAGAATGCGGTGGCTGGAATTCAGGGCTGGAAAAAAAGCAAATATTGAAGGCCTATTCTGCGCAACTCAAAAGTCCTGAAACTCCATGGAATACATTAAAATAAATAAGAAAAATAAATAAGCCAAAGATGAAGGCCGGGGCCCACACCACCTGCTCACGAGGGTGGGGCGCCCCCCCCCCAGGCGCGCCCCCTACCTCATGGGTCCCCGGTGGCTCTCCGGCGTCCATCTTCTCCTATATGAAGTCTTCGATGAGAAAAAAAATCAGAAGCAACCTTTGGGATGAGACTCCGCGCCCAGGCAGGAACCTTGGCGGAACCAATCTAGGGCTCCGGCGAGGCTGTCTTGCGGGGACACTTCCCTCGGGAGGAAATCATCACCATCATCATCACCAGCGCTCCTCTCATCGGGAGAGGGCAATCTCCATCAACATCTTCACCGCACCATCTTATCTCAAACCCTAGTTCATCTCTTGTATCAATTCTTGTCTCCAAGTCCGGGATTGGTGCTAGTAGGTTGCTAGTAGTGTTGATTACTCCTTGTAGTTGATGCTAGTTGGTTTACTTGGTGGAAGATCATATGTTCAGATCCTTTATGCATATTATTACCCGTCGATTATGAACATGAATATGCTTTGTGAGTAATTACGTTTGTTCACGAGGACACGGAGAAGTCTTGCTATTAGTAGTCATGTGAATTTGGTATTAGATTCGATATTTTGATGAGATGTATGTTGTCTAGCCTCTAGTGGTGTTATGTGAGCGTCGACTACATAACACTTCACCATTATTGGGCCTAGAGGAAGGCATTGGGAAGTAATAAGAAGATGATGGGTTGCTAGAGTGATGAAGCTTGAACCCTAGTTTATCGTTGCTTCGTAAGGGCTGATTTGGATCCATATGTTTCATGCTATGGTTAGGTTTACCTTAATACTTTTGTTGTAGTTGCGGATGCTTGCAATAGAGGTTAATCATAAGTGGGATGCTTGTTCAAGTAAGAACAGCACCCAAGCACCGATCCACCCACATATCAAATTATCAAAGTACGAGCCTTGAATCATATGGCGTGATGAAAACAACAGCGATATTCCCATGTGTCCTCGGGGCGCTTTTCCTATTATAAGAGTTTGTTCGGCTTGTCCTTTGCTACAAAAAGTATTGGGCCACCTTGCTGCACCTTATTTACTTTTGTTACTTGTTGCTCGTTACAATTTATCTTATCACAAAACTATCTGTTACCACTTATTTGATGCTTGAGAGAATACCTTGCTGAAAACGCTTATCATTTCATACGCTCCTCGTTGGGTTCGACACTCTTACTTATAGAAAGGACTACGATAGATCCCCTATACTTGTGGGTCATCAAGACTCTTTTCTGGCGCCGTTGCCGAGGAGTGTAGCGCCTTTGGTAGGTGGAATTTGGTAAGAAAAAATTTATATAGTGTGCTGAAATTCTGTGTCACTTGTTACCATGGAAAGTAATTCTATGAGGGCTTGTTAGGGTATCTTCACCCCTTCGGTGAAACAAAGAGTTGCCCTCAACCTACTGAACCTATTGAAAATGAAACTCCTTTTGAATTTCCTTGGGTATCATGGAAAAACTGCTGGCTAATACTTTTACGGAGATGGAACAAAGCATCTGATGAGCATCTTGGCTATGTGGATGATATTTGTGGACTATTTAAGCTTGCGGTATACCCGATGATGTTGTTAAGAAGAAGGCTTTCCTTTATCTTTGAAGGAAGGCGCATTGACATGGTATAGGCTATGTGATACGAGATCATGGAACTATAAAAGAGTGAAATTGGAATTTCATCAAAGTATTACCCTATGCATCTTGTTCATCGTGATCGCAATTATATATATAATTTTGGCCTCATGAAGGAGAAAGCATCGCTCAAGCTTGGGTGAGGCTTAAATCAATGTTATATTCATGCCCCAATCATGACCTCTCAAGAGAAACAATTCTTCGAATATTTATGCTCGACTTTACGATAACAATCGCACCATGCTCGATACTTCTTGTCTTTGGCTCTTTTATGATGAAGACTATTGAATTCAGATGGAATTTATTGGATAGAATTAAGCGCAACTCTGAAGATTGGGACCTCGGCGAAGGTAAGGAGTCAGGTATGACACCTAAGTTTGATTGTGTTAAATCTTTTATGGATACCGATATTTTCCATAAGTTTAGCACTAAATATGGACTTGACTCGAGATAGTAGCTTCTTTACGTGAATCTTTTGCTACTTATGTTGATCTCCCTAAGGAGAAGTGGTTTAAATATCATCCTCCCATAGAAGTAAAAGTAGCTGCACCTATTAAAGTTGAAGAAAAGACTATCACTTATAATGATCCTATTGTTCCCACCTCTTATGTTGAGAAACCACCTTTCCTATTAGAGTAAAGGATCATGCTAAAGCTTCAACTGTTGTTAAGTAAAAGCAATATTAGAACTTATGTACCTCTGAGCAAGTTAAAGTAGAACCCAATATTGCAATTGTTAAAGATCTCTTGTCGATAATATTGATGGGCATGTTATTCAATTCGAAGGTGAAGCTGCTAGAATTGCTAAACCCTGTGCTAAAGATAAACATAGACCTGTGGTAGGCGTGCTGTTATTTACTGTTAAAATAGGAGATCATTGTTACCATGGCTTATGTGATATGGGTGCTAGTGCTAGTGTTATACCACATACTTTATCTGAAGAAATTAAGAATGAAATTGCACCTTTGAGATAGAAGATATTGATGTCACAATTAAACTTGCCAATAGAGATACTATTTCACCAATGGGAATTGTTAGAGATGTTGAAGTCTTGTGTGGGAAAACCAAATATCCCACTGATTTTCTTGTTCTTGGTTCTCCACAAGATAGCTTTTGTCCCATTATATTTGGTAGACCCTTCTTGAATACTGTTAATGCTAAGATAGACTGCGAAAAGAATGTTGTTACTATTGGCTTGGATGATATGGTTCATGAGTTTAATTTCTCTAAATTTAGTAAACAACATCGTGAAGAAGAATTTCCTAGTAAGGATGAAATTATTGGTCTTGCTTCTACTGCCGTACCCCCTAGTGATCCTTTGGAACACTATTTGCTAGACCATGAAAATGATATGTTTATGAATGAAAGAAGGGAAATAGATGACATATTCTTTAAACAAGAACCTATTCTGAAACACAATTTGCCTGTTGAAATCCTAGGGGATCCTCCTCCACCCAAGGGTGATCCGTGTTTGAGCTTAAACCGTTGCACGATAATCTTAAATATGCTTATCTTGATGAAAAGAAAATATATCTTGTTATTATTAGTGCTAACCTTTGAGCATGAAGAAGAAAGATTATTGAAAACTACGAAGAAGCACCGTGCTGCTATTGGATATACTCTGGATGATCTTAAGGGCATTAGTCCACTCTATGTCAACATAAAATAAATTTGGAAGCGATGCCAAACCAGTTTGTGATCCTCAACGACGTTTGAATCCTAAAATGAAAGAAGTGGTAAGAAAGAAATACTCAAGCTTGGAGGCAGGTATAATTTATCCCGTTCTTGATAGTCGATTGGGTAAGTCCTGTCCATTGTGTCCCTAAGAAGGAGGTATTCTGTTGTCCCTAATGATAAAGATGAATTGATCCACAAAGAATTATCACAGGTTATAGGATGGTAATTGATTTCCATAAATTAAATAAAGCTACTAAGAAAGATCATTACCCTTACCTTTTATTGATCAAATGCTAGAAAGATTATGCAAACATACACATTATTGCTTTCTAGATGGTTATTCGGTTTCTCTCAAATACGTAATGGCTAAAGATCAATCAAAGACTACTTTTACATGCCCTTTTGGTACTTTTGCTTATAGACATATGCCTTTTGGTTTATGTAATGCACCTGCTACCTTTCAAAGATGCATGATGGCTATATTCTCGACTTTTGTGAAAAGATTTGTGAGGTTTTCATGAGCGACTTTTCCGTCTATGGTTCCTCTTTTGATGATTGCTTGAGCAATCTTGATCGAATTTTTGAGAGATGTGAAGAAACTAATCTTGTCTTGAATTGGGAAAAGTGCCACTTTATGGTTAATGAAGGTATTGTCTTGGGGCACAAAGTTTCGAAAGAGGTATTGAAGTTGATAAAGCCAAGGTTGATGCTATTAAAAGATGCCATGTCCCAAGGACATCAAAGGTATAAGAAGTTTCCTTGGTCATGCGGATTTTATAGGAGGTTCATTAAGGACTTCTCAAAATCTCTCGACCTCGACTAATTTATTACAAAAGATGTACCATTTGTCTTTGATGATGATTGTGTAGAAGCATTTGAAATACTTAAGAAAGCATTAGTCTCTGCACCTATTGTTCAGCCACACGATTGGAATTTACCCTTTGAAATTATGTGTGATGCTAGTGATTATCTTGTAGGTGCTGTTCTAGGGCAAAGAGTTGATAAGAAATTAAATGTTATCCATTATGCTAGTAAGACTCTAGACAATGCTCAAAGAAATTATGCTACTACCGAAAAGGAACTTTTAGCGAGTTGTATTTGCTTGTGATAAATTCAGACCCTATATTGTTGATTCTAAAGTAACTATTCACACCGATCATGCTGCTATTAAATATCTTATGGAAAGAAAGATGCTAAACCTAGACTTATTAGATGGGTTCTCTTGCTGCAAGAATTTGATTTGCATATTGTTGATAGAAAAGGAGCTGAGAACCCCGTTGCAGACAACTTATCTAGGTTAGAGAATGTTCTTGATGACCACTACCTATTGATGATAGCTTTCCTGATGAACAATTAAATGTCGTAAGCACTCCATGGTATGCTGATTATGCTAATTATATAGTTGCTAAATTTATACCACCTAGCTTCACATACCAACAAAAGAAAAAGTTCTTTTATGATTTGAGACATTACTTTTGGGATGATCCACATCTTTATAAAGGAGTAGATGGTGTTATTAGGCGTTGTGTACTGAGCATGAGCAGGAGCAGATCCTACATAAGTGTCACTCCGAAGCTTATGGAGGACACCACGCTGGAGATAGAACTGCATATAAGGTATTGCAATCTGGTTTTATTGGCCTACTCTCTTCAAGGATGCCCGTAAGTTTGTTTTATCTTGTGATGAATGTCAAAGAATTGGTAATATTAGTAGGCGTCAAGAAATGCCTATGAATTATTCACTTGTTATTGAACCATTTGATGTTTGGGGCTTTGATTATATGGGACCTTTTCCTGCCTCTAATGGATACACTCATATTTTAGTTGTTGTTGATTACGTTACTAAGTGGGTAGAAGCTATTCCAACTAGTAGTGCTGATCATAACACTTCTATTAAAATGCTTAAGGAAGTTATTTTTCGAGGTTTGGAGTCCCTAGATATTTAATGACTGATGGTGGTTCACATTTTATTCATGGTGCTTTCCGTAAAATGCTTGCTAAATATGCGTTAATCATAGAATTGCATCTCCATATCACCCATGATCTAGTGGTCAAGTAGAATTGAGCAATAGAGCTCAAATTAATTTTGCAAAAGACATTAATAGGTCTAGAAAGAATTGGTCCAAGAAACTTGATGATGCATTATGGGCCTATAGAACTGCATATAAGAATCCTATGGGTATGTCTCCGTATAAAATGGTTTATGGAAAAGCATGTCACTTACCTCTCGAACTAGAACATAAGGCATATTGGGCTATTAAAGAGCTCAACTATGATTTCAAACTTGCCGGTGAGAAGAGGTTATTTGATATTAGCTCACTTGATGAATGGAGAACCCAAGCTTATGAAAATGCCAAGTTGTTTAAAGAAAAAGTTAAAAGATGGCATGATAAAAGGACACAAAAGCGTGAGTTTAATGTAGGTGATTATGTATTGCTATACAACTCTCGTTTAAGATTTTTTGCAGGAAAACTTATCTCTAAATGGGAAGGTCCCTACGTTATCGAAGAGGTCTATCGTTCCGGTGCCATAAAAATCAACAACTTCGCAGGCACAAATCCGAAGGTGGTAAACGGTTAAAGGATCAAACACTATATCTCAGGTAATCCTATAAATGTTGAAACTAATATTATTGAAACCGTAACCCCGGAGGAATACATAAGGGACACTTTCGAGCGTTCAGACTCCAAAAGGAATAGGTATGTGTTACGGTAAGTAAACCGACTCCAAAACAAATTCTAAGGCAATATTTCTCCGTATTGGAATATTTAGAAAAATAGAAAAATAAGTAGCAGTCCGGGAGGACACGAGGCCTCCACGAGGGTGGAAGGCGCCCTATCCCCCCAGGCGCCCCCTACCTCGTGAGCACCCGTGTGTCCTCCGGACTCTGTTTTCTTGCGATCGTATTTGGTCGGTAAAAATTCATTATATATTCTCCGAAGGTTTTGTGATCGTATCATGCAAATATCCTCTGTTTTCGTTTGAGCTGTTTCCGTTCTTGATTTGAGGATTCGGAGACTCGATCATCCTTCTATGAGGTGAGCCTATGCCATGGAAGGTGGACGACAAGCTTGCATCATCAACAACACCTCCACGCTTGACAACAAAGAAGGAGACATAATCACATGGGTATGGGCACTCCCCTTGGCAACTGCCAAGCTTGGGGGAGGTGCCCCGGTATCGTATCACCATCACAACTCCTATCTTTATCGTTTTTCGTAGTTTGATCCTATCAGTAGTATCTTGATATAGTAGAATAAATTCATGGCATGATCTAGTTTTGAAGTTTTGCTTTATGATCCCTCTATGCAATCGAGTCCGTGAGCTATATATAATAAAGATTAGTGTTGAGTCAAAGGCTTGGTTATTTTGCCATGATCTTGAGTGAATAAAAGAAAAGAATAAAAAGAAACAAAGAGTTCATATTGATCTTATTGAAAGTAATGACTTCACATAGAAAGAGTATGATGATTAAAAGTTGTTGGGAGTTGGCAAATATAGCTTTGGTCATCGTTGCAATTAATAGGAAGTAATAAGGAGAGAGGTTTCACATATAGATATATTATCATTGACATCTTTTATGATTGGGAGCACTCATTAAAATATGACATGCTAAAGAGTTGATGTTGGACAAAGAAGACAACATAATGAGTTATGTTTTCTTATATCTGAGATAAAGTATGTTGTCATGGTTCCTCTAACATGTTGAGCTTGCCTTTCCCCTCATGCTAGCCAAATTCTCAGCACCAAGTAGAGATACTACTTGTGCTTCCAAATCTATAAACCAGTTTAGCCATGAGAGTCCACCATATCTACCTATGGATTGAGTAAGATCCTTCAAGTAAGTTGTCATCGGTGCAAGCAATAAAATTGCTCTCTAAATATGCATGACTTATTAGTGCGGAGAAATAAGCTTTATACGAACTTGTTGTGGGCCTTAATAAAAGCGACGGACTGCATAATAAAGGTTCACATACAAGGGCAATATAAAGTGACATTCTTTTGCATTAAGATTTTGTGCATCCAACCATAAAAGCGCATGGCAACCTCTGCTTCCCTCTGCGAAGGGCCTATCTTTTATTATTATCCTCTACCTTATGCAAGAGTCACGGTGATCTTCACCTTTCCTTTTTATTTTATCCTTTGGCAAGCTCAGCATGTTGGAAAGGACATGATATATATATCTAATTGGATGTAGGGAGCATGAATTATTATTGTTGACATTACCCTTGAGGTAAAGGTTGTGGGGCAAAACTATAAGCCCTATCTTTCTCTGTGTCGATTAAAACTCCGTAACCACAAGTATTGCGTGAGTGTTAGCAATTATGAAGGACTAAGTGATAGTTGAGTATGTGGACTTGCTTTTAAGCTCGACATAGACTCTTTCGATGTTATGATAAATTGCAATTGCTTCAATGGTGAGGGTATAATTTGTTGGTGCTCAATAAGGTTTCGATTCATACTTTGGCTTTGTGAAAAGATCATCACTTGAACACAAGTAATCATATGACAAATCAATATATGTTGCTGTTATGAGAATAATCATGATGCCTTCATGTCCGTATTTTATTTTATCGCGCCTCTACCTCTAAACATGAGGACATATTTATTGTTATCGGCTTTTAAGCGAGGACAAGCGAGGTCTAAGCTTGGGGAGTTGATATGTCCATTTTGCATCATGCTTTTATATCGATATTTATCGCATTATGGGCTGTTATTTCACGTTATGTCACAATACTTATGGCTATTCTCTCTTATTTTACAAGGTTTACATGAAGAGGAGAATGCGGTGGCTGGAATTCTAGGTGGAAAAGGAGCAAATATTGAAGGCCTATTCTGCGCAACTCAAAAGTCGTGAAACTCCACGGAATACCTTAAAATAAATAAACAAAAATAAATCGCCAAAGATGAAGGCAGGGGCCCACACACCTGCTCACGGGGTGGGCGCGCCCCCCAGGCGCGCCCCTACCTCGTGGGCCCCAGTGGCTCTCGGCGTCCATCTTCTCTTATATGAATTCTTTCCATGAGAAAAAAATCAGAAGCAACCTTTGGGGCGAGACTCTGCCGCCACAGCGGAACCTTGGCGGAACCAATCTAGGGCTCCGGCAGGCTGTCTTGCGGGGACACTTCCCTCGGGAGGAAATCATCGCCATCATCATCACTAACGCTCCTCTCATCGGAGAGGGCAATCTCCATCAACATCTTCACGGCACCATCTCATCTCCAAACCCTAGTTCATCTCTTGTATCAATTCTTGTCTCCAAGTCCGGGATTGGTGCTAGTAGGTTGCTAGTAGTGTTGATTACTCCTTGTAGTTGATGCTAGTTGGTTTACTTGGTGGAAGATCATATGTTCAGATCCTTTATGCATATTATTACCCTCGATTA
Source organism: Aegilops longissima (assembly GCA_021605205.1). NCBI lineage: Eukaryota > Viridiplantae > Streptophyta > Magnoliopsida > Poales > Poaceae > Aegilops > Aegilops longissima. Next base: position 37,467 of record JAHIAM010004756.1, read on the forward strand.
TGAACATGAATATGCTTTGTGAGTAGTTCGTTTGTTCACGAGGACACGGGAGAAGTCTTGCTATTAGTAGTCATGTGAATTTGGTATTAGTTCGATATTTTGATGAGATGTATGTTGTCTAGCCTCTAGTGGTGTTATGTGAGCGTCGACTACATAACACTTCACCATTATTGGGCCTAGAGGAAGGCATTGGGAAGTAATAAGTAGATGATGGGTTGCTAGAGTGACGAAGCTTGAACCCTAGTTTATCGTTGCTTCGTAAGGGCTGATTTGGATCCATATGTTTCATGCTATGGTTAGGTTTACCTTAATACTTTTGTTGTAGTTGTGGATGCTTGCAATAGAGGTTAATCATAAGTGGGATGCTTGTTCAAGTAAGAACAGCACCCAAGCACCGATCCACCCACATATCAAATTATCAAAGTACGAGCGAATCATATGGCGTGATGAAAACTAACAGCGATATTCCCATGTGTCCTCGGGGCGCTTTTCCTATTATAAGAGTTTGTTCCGGCTTGTCCTTTGCTACAAAAAGATTGGGCCACCTTGCTGCACCTTATTTACTTTTGTTACTTGTTGCTCGTTACAATTTATCTTATCACAAAACTATCTGTTACCACTTATTTGAGTACTTGCGAGAGAATACCTTGCTGAAAACCACTTATCATTTCATACGCTCCTCGTTGGGTTCGACACTCTTACTTATCGAAAGGACTACGATAGATCCCCTATACTTGTGGGTCATCACGGCCTCGAGATCCGCTTCCTCGCACCCTTATCCAACCTCTCGAAACCCTAGGGCAACCGGCGCCCGTCCACGCGTCCACCCGCGAGATCCGCGTACCCTCGACACCACCCTTAACTCAACCATCCGGGCAACCGGCGCCCGTCACGGCCGCGAGATCCGCATCATCGACACCATCCTTAACCCAACCACGGGCAACCGGCGCCCGTCCACAGCCACTTCGCGACAATCCGGCGTCGTTGACACCATCCTTAACCCAACCACGGAGCAGCTTCACCTCGCCCTCTTCCACGGCCACAGATCCGCATCGTCGACACCATCCACACCGTAGTCCACCCTACCGGAGCCGCTCCACAAACACCCTACTCGGCGGTTCTAGATCTCCTTACGGACCCGACAGCCGGTATGGCGTCATCACCCTCGGCGTTTCTAACCTAATTCCCACCGTGCGGGAGATGCCAAGCACCATACATGGCCTAGGTACTTGTCACCTTTAAACCCGTCCGGCATCACACCCGATGCACTTCAAATATACTAACGGTCGTTGTTACTGTTATGCGGTGGCAAAAACTACAAGGGCGATGTTTCTTACGGATCTAATAGCTTGGCCAACCAAGATCTGGGTGAGGCATTGCTATGATCTTGTAAGCGTCTCTCTCTCTCTTGTATTGTACTGTGCACCTTGACATGCTTTGCTAGGATTTTCGACCAGTAATCCCTTTGTGCGAGACAATGATTTCTACTACTGGCTGCTAAATTAGATATGTAGATGTCATACATGATACTACCACGTACCTCCGTTCCTAAATATAAGTCTTTTAGTGATTCCACTATAGGCTACATACGGAGCAAAATGAGTGAATCTACACTCGAAAATGCATCTATATACATCTGTATGTGGTCCATACTAGAATCTCTACAAAGACATATATTTATGAACAGGGGCAGTACATTACACAAAATCGTAGGTGGCATCTAGGAATTCCAGTGCACTACATTAGGCTCCCTTAGAGTGCCTGCTAGTCCAGCATACAGAGTCATGGCTAGTTTATGGTACACACACAATCGTTAATTGGTGGTTTAAATATGGGCAAGGGATATGCAATGTAGTATCATGTAGAGATGTCTGAAATTAGCCGTGTCAACTTGCAGATAGGGTTACACAATGAAAAAGTACAAGATGTATGTGGCAATTTCATGGAACATCATAAAAAAGGAGAGGCAGCGGTGAGCCTATACGATTGTGCTATGGTGCGTCACTCCTCCATTGCAATCATCGTGACATGTTATTTGTATCTGAGTTCTATTAGCCAAGTTTCTTAGGGACAGTTACTACAAGTTATCCTAAGAAAATAAGCACCTGTGAATATAAGCTCCATGTAATACGCCAACCAGTTCTTTTCATTGTGTTTTCAACTTATCTTTGGTATGATTAGTGGAAAGTCTAGATTGCATTATATATTTTTCATTTTGCTGCCCATATGGAAATTAATTTGACTTCCAAACATCACAAATTGAACGCAGTGCAGTAATTAATATGATAGGAAAACAGACCATCACTATTTGCTCAAAATGCAAATACAAAGATACCATCTACTTGGCACAATCTACTTTGGTCAATGTTTTCCATAGAGATCCCATTGCCTAATTTAAACGAAGAACGCATGACCCACATTTAAATGAAGAACAATTATTTATTGAAATTCAATGGTCCAAGTGGCTGGTTATTATCATATAGCAGCACCACATGAAAGAATCATATAGCAGCAGCTCAGCAGCTCATAGCAACTCATCATACACAGCAGCGATGCGCAATTCATCATATACAAGCAGCAGCTCATAGCAATTCATCATATAGCAGCAGCAGGAGACAGCTCATAGCAATTCATCATATAGCAGCGGCAGGAGCAGCTCATAGCAATTCATCATATAGCAGCGGTAGGGCAGCTTGTAGCAACTCATCATATAGCAGCGGCAGCTCATAGCAATTCATCATATAGCAGCGATGACATCTCATAGCAACTCATCATACAGCAGCAGCAGCTCATAGCAATTCATCATATAGCAGCGGCGAGGAGCAGCTCATAGCAATGCATCATATGGCAGCAACAAAAGCAGCTCATAGCAATTCATCGTATAGTGGATCGGAATGAAAATTTGGCAAAAATCAGATGAGATCCCCACCTTGTTGGATGAGCTCATCCTTCAATGACACCTCAAGGCCATGGCACGGGAGGAGGGAGAGGGAACAAGGTGCCTTACGCCGCAGTGTGGCATCGACCATAGTTGTGCAGCGCCGCCGGAGTAGTCGTTGGACGAACCATAGTGGAGCAGCTTTGGAGACCATGAGAATGAGGGGCAGCGCCGAGGGAGAACAGCCGGGGAGATTTGCCCCTATCGCCGACCATGTAGCCTAGCTGGACATAGCATCGTCGAGGACCAGGCAGATGGGACCCGATGGCGGCGGCTCATTGGAGGAACCCTAGTGTTGCGGCGGGGATCGAGTAGAGGAAGGGAGAGGAGATGCAAGCGGGCAGGGCAATGAATGCTTGCGTGTTTGTTTTTACTTGAGGGTGAGGTGTGACAGGCGTCATGATTGCATTTTGAGTGTAATATAGGCGGAACAACGAGTCATTTCACTATTCCCTTCCTTCAATTTTAGTGAGGTTCTACCCAAAACACCCCCCTCCAAAAGCGAAATTAGTTAAGACCAAGCCCATAACTCAAAAATGACTTCTTTACATCTTTTATGGCTTATTTTGACCTGAAAAGCGGAATCGATCGACCCTTAACCTGCAATTCAATTGTGCATGCAATGATGAATCACTCATGCCTGCTATCTGTACATTTAGGCATCATCATACATGGCATAACCTAATACATGTGCATTCCATTGTAGAATCTGGAATATGCAATGTTTATGTTAGTTCATACGTTGCACATGATGTTTAAATGCCCCTTAAATCTTGTCAGTCAAGTGATGGTCATTAAGCCTCCTTCTTTGCTTCTTTTCTTGATATGTAAGATTTGCTCACACATCTGTTCAATTGCTTGTTTGCATCAGCCAGCCATACTAGGACTGTTTGCTTTGATTACTTCTTTGTTCTTGACCTAACACTCTATGAGCTTGTCAACGATTTAAACACTAAGGGCTGCTGTAGTGGGGCCTTGTCTAACTCATAGGTGACATAAAGGTTTGGCTGTACACTAACAGTAGGCTCTCAAGAGTACCTAGAGATCCAGTTCGAAGGTATGCCTAGTTTTTACAAAGTGCGAGACATAGTAAATGCTCATTTCATTGTGTGCAAGTGCAAGAGATCGGCATGTTTCATTATGTGGTGTTGTTTTGTTATAATCTCATCCTTTTGTGTTCCTGATTTGGAAAGTATGCATATTTATCTTCAAGGAGGCGAGTAACTAGTTTGTGTCACCTTGCGGAGGGGTGCAATGAAGATAAGATTGAGGATTTCCAAGTACAAGATGTTAGGAAGGAGCCTTGCAAGAGAAGTAGGAGCTGCTTTGAGCCTCTTCAACCTGCTAAGGTAAGTCACTATATGCAACTCAACAGTTCAATTCCTTGTTTGTTTGAGGCATAGTTAATTTTCTCTTTTCAATTGCTTTATTTGTCCTCACTTAATGAGATGCCCAAATAATTATGCACGATGTTAGTTACTTGTATCACTATTAGTTGACATAATTAAAGGCCTTACCATTTAATTACTCTTGCGAGAAGTGTGCTGAAGCTTTGAAGTCTATTAACCAACTATTATTGCATGAGGCTCACAATCTAGTTTATACTACGCTAATGATTGCATAGTTTTGCTTGCTGTAGTATGTTTGTATGAAACCCTCTGCTGTTCATTATGCTCCCTAAGACTTTAATTGAGGTACAGAATGGCCAACTTCTTGCTTACTTATCATAACGTGCTGTCTAAATTTGTAACTTATGCATGTTTTTGATTGGGCTAACATCATGCTCCTCTGGTGAGCTAAGAGGATTTATGTATGCAGGCTGCACAGACTATCTTTTTATAATTTTAAAATATCACTGCTTATGCTTCATGACGTGTAACATTCTTTTGTGAAAGTGACGTGTAACATTATTGTTAGTCCTGTTTTGCCATGTAGTACAAAATAGTGTCTTGTTAAGCTTCCTTTGTTGTAACTATATTTTGCCCTAGTCATGTGTACTTACGAAACATTTAGGGATGAAGTGACATCAACACAAAAATCTGCGGTAGTGCGGCATGGCCGTTACCGAATGATTATGGATTGGAATTGGAATGTCTTGATGTTCTCGAGCATCAACTAGAGGTGGCAAGACAACGTGTACATGATTTTCAGCGTATAATCAACAAGTTGATCTGGACATGTAGGTATTAGATGCAGAGTCAAAAATGAAACAAGACACCGAGGTAACCATGAAGGAATTGGAGATTTTGCAGACTGAAATTTGTGCTATCTGAATCCGGCCAATCCTATTTTACGAAGAGATTATAGTTCAAATGGAGTTAAGTTGATCGCGTCCATGATGTATGAGCTGTATTTGCCAGTGTATGTAATTTGATGTTTGTGTATGCTTTATTATCACTGTGCGAACCATAATGCCCGTGGGTATAATCGGCTGTAATTTCTTTATTGTATAGTGTAGGATTATTCTACCTTTCTATGCCTTGATCTCTTTGTTGTATAGTGTATGCTTTTTAGAGGTGATAGTATTGAGTAGGATAATTCTTTGAATATGCTATATCGTTCAAGCGAGGGGCCAACTCGCCCGACCATGGCCCTTCACGGACGCATGGGATCCATGGGCCTTCGTCGTCTACAGGATGCATGGGCCTTCTACATCTCATGGGATCCATGGGCCTTCTCGTCTCGCGGATCCATGGGCCTTCTCGTCCGTAGGATCCATGGGCCGCCGACTCATTTATGGGTCTTATGCGGGCCTTTAATGGGCCGTGAGCAGGCCTATAATGGAAATCGTGGAAATCGTTTTATGGGCTGACCATAACGGGCGTTAATAGGCGTGTTGGTGATGCTATGAAAATGGCCCAACAGACTAACGGACCACAAGCGGGCGGATTGTAACAACGGGCTGAATTTGGCCCTAGCGCGAAAATAGCGATAACGGGCGTAAATGGCGAATCTTGCAAATGAGCCCAAGAATAAATGGGCCCTCGAAGGCGAAAGTTAACTTGGGCTGAAACGCAACGGAATAACGCCGTTAATGGGTATAAAGTGTTACATTGTTCATTACGGGGCGGTTTCACATGGGCCGTTAATGGGTGTAAGTAATACTTTGTTCATTACGGGCGATTTCAGCACGGAACGCTAATGGGCCAAGAGTTACAAAGGGCCTCATATGGGCGAAAGGCGTCATGGGCCATACATGGGCGGAAGTGAAAATGGGCTGGAATCATATTGGATGGCCGGATGGCGCTCTTGGGCCTAATTACGCATAGGGTGTAGCAGGCCTTGGGTTAGCGGTGTAAATGGGCTATATGCTAACAGGCCGTTAACGGGCTTTCCATGGGCGGTCGGCCAGCTTTGACCAAGTCAAGCGGGCGGCCTTTTCACGAGAATGGGCCCTTTGTTGGGCGTGCCACTGTCGACGTATCATAGGCGTATACATCCGGTGAGTGGATGACATCTGTCCCAATGATGAGGCGACGACCGTGTTTCCTCCGACCAATGATGATTTTACACATGGAAAATCCCCATTGGTCGGGGCTGATAACGGGTTATCGGATCCAAAACCCGACCCGATAAGCTTAACGGTGTTCCGTTACGGTGGATCTTTGAAGGAAATATGCCCTAGAGGCAATAATAAAGTTATTATTTATTTCCTTATTTCATGATAAATGTTTATTGTTCATGCTAGAATTGTATTAACAGGAAACATAATACATGTGTGAATACATAGACAAGCAGTGTCACTAGTATGCCTCTACTAGACTAGCTTGTTAATCAAAGATGGTTAAGTTTCCTAACCATAGAAAAAGGAGTTGTCATTTGATTAACAAGGTAACATCATTAGTTGAATGATCGATTGACATGACCCATTCCATTAGTTTAGCACCGATCGTTTAGTATGTTGCTTTTGCTTTTATCCATGACTTATACATGTTCCTATAACTATGAGATTATGCAACTCCGTTTACGGAGGAACACTTTGGTACTACCAAGCGTCTGGCGTAAGCTGGGTGATTATAAAGGAGTACTACAGGTGTCTCCAAAGGCGGATGTTGGGTTGGCGTATTCGAGAATAGGATTTGTCACTCCGATTGTCGGAAAGGTATCTCTGGGCCCTCTCGGTAATGCACATCACTAAGCCTTGCAAGCATTACAACTAATGAGTTAGCTGTGAGATGATGTATTACGGAATGAGTAAAGAGACTTGCGATGTGAGATTGAACTAGGTATTGGATACCGGCGATCGAATCTCGGGCAAGTAACATACCGATGACAAAGGAACAACGTATGTTGTTATGCGATCGACCGATAAAGATCTTCGTAGAATATGTAGGAGCCAATATGGGCATCAGGTCCGCTATTGGTTATTGACGGAGGCGTGTCTCGGTCATGTCTACATTGTTCTCGAACCGTAGGGTCCCTGCAGCAAGGTTTCGATGGCGGTTATATTATGAGTTTGTGTATTTTGATGTACGAAGGAGTTAGTCCGGATGTGATCACGGACATGACGAGGAGTCTCGAAATAGTCGAGACATAAAGATTGATATATTGAATGGCTATATTCGGACACGGAAGGTTCGGAAGTTTCGGAGAAAACGGAGTCTTGGGAGGGTTACGGAACCCGGGAAGTAATGGGCCTTATTGGGCCAAGAGGGAGAGAGGGCGCACCAGGAGGTGGCGCCCCCCATGGGGAGTCGAATAGGACAAGGAGGCGCGGCCCCCCTTCCTCTCCTCTCCCTCTCTTTCCTTCCCCTTCCTCCTTCCTAGTTGGACTAGGAAGGGAGTCCTACTCCCACTAGGAGGACTCCCCCCCTCCTGGCGCGCCTCCTAGGGCCGGCCGGCCCTCCCCTTGCTCCTTTATATCACAGGGGCAGGGGGCACCCTAAAACACAAGTTGATCCTTGAGATTGTTCCTTAGCCGTGTGCGGTGCCCCCTCCACCATATTCCACCTCGGTCATATCGTGGCGGTGCTTAGGCGAAGCCTGCGTCGATAGAACATCAAGATCGTCCTGCGCCGTCGTCTTGTGAGAACTCTCTCTCCCGGAGCTTTGCTGGATCGAACTGAGGCGTCACCGGGCTGTCGTGTGTCAAGAACTTCGGGCGCGAATGCTTGCGCTGGGATCGGTTGGATCGCGAGGAGAGCGTCGACTACTTCCTCTACGTTGTGATCGCTTCGCTTGGTCTCTGAGTGCGTGACAACACTCTCCCTCTCGTTGCTATGCATCACCATGATCTTGCGTGTGCGTAGGAAAATTTTGAAATTACTCGTTCCCTAGCAGTGGCATCGAGCCTAGGTTTTTATGGTTTGATGTTTTGCACGAGTAGAACACAAGTGAGTTGTGGGCGATACAAGTCATCTTGCCTACCAGCATGTCATACTTTGGTTCAGCGGTATTGTGAGATGAAGCGGCCGGACCGACATTACAGCGTGCGCTTACGAGACTGGTTTCACCATTACGAGCACTTTCGTGCTTAAAGGTGGCTGGCGGGTGTCTGTCTCTCTCACTTTAGTTGAACCGAGTGTGGCTCGCCCGGTCCTTGAGAAGGTTAAAGCGGAGTCTATTTGACGAATGTCGTTGTGGTCTTGATCGTGGGTGAGATTGGTTCTTGCTTAAGCCCGTAGCAGCCACGTAAAATTTGCAACAACAAAGTAGAGGGCGTCTAACTTGTTTTGCAGGGCATGTTGTGATGTGATATGGTCAAGGCGTGATGCTATATTTTATTGTATGAGATGATCATGTTTTGTAACGAAGTTATCGACAACTGGCTGGAGCCATATGGTTGTCGCTTTATTGTATGAAATGCAAGCATACTGTAATTGCTTTACTTTATCACTAAGCGGTAGCGATAGTCGTAGAAGCAATAGATGGCGTAGCGACAACGATGCTACGATGGAGATCAAGGTGTCGGCGCGGTGGCGATGGTGATCACGGCGGTGCTTGGAGATGGAATCACAAGCACAAGATGATGATGGCCATATCATATCACTTATATTGATTGCATGTGATGTTTATCCTTTATGCATCTTATTTTGCTTTGATTGGCGGTAGCATTTTAAGATGATCTCTCACTAAAATTATCAAGTAGTGTTCTCCCTGGTATGCACCGTTGCCAAAGTTAAATCGTGCGAGACACCACGTGATGATCGGGTGTGATAAGCTCTCGTCCATCTACAGCGGGTGCAAGCCAGTTTTGCACTGCATGAATACTCAGGTTATACTTGACAAGCCTAGCATATGCAGATATGGCCTCGGAACACGGAGACCGAAAGGTCGGCGTGAATCATATAGTAGATATGATCAACATAAGATGTTCACCATTGAAAACTACTCCATCTCACGTGATGATCGGTTATGGTTTAGTTGATTTGGATCACGTGATCACTTAGATGACTAGAGAGATGTCTGTCTAAGTGGGAGTTCTTAAGTAATATGATTAATTGAACTTAAATTTATCATGAACTTAGTACTGATAGTATCTTGCTTGTCTATGTTTGTTTATAGATAGATGGCTCGTCTGTTGTTCCGTTGAATTTTAATCGTTCCTTGAGAAAGCAAAGTTGAAAGATGATGGTAGCAATTACGGACTGGGTCCGTAACTTTGAGGATTATCCTCATTGCTGCCTGAAGAGTTCGTCTGGATGCACCGCTAGGTGCAGACTCTTCTTGATCTGGCCAGCGGCGTTAAGAGCGTCTGGCGAGCAAAGTGATGACTACTCTATAGTTCGAGTGTGCCATGCTTTACGGCTTAGAACCGGGTCTTCAACGATGTTTTGAGCGTCATGGAGCATATGAGATGTTCGAGGAGTTGAAGTTGATATTTCAACGAATGCCGGATTGAGAGATATGAAGTCTCCAATAAGTTCTATAGCTGCAAGATGGAAGAGAATGGAGTGCATCGGTGAGCACATACTCAGAATGTGCGGGTATTACAATCACTTGACTCAGCTGGGAGTTAATCTTACGGATGATTGTGTCATTGACAGAATTCTTCAATCACGCCACCAAGCTACAAAGGCTTCGTGATGAACTATAATATGCAAGGGTTAGTAAAGACTATGCACGAGCTCTTACATGATGCTAAAGGCTACGGTAGAAATCAAGAAGGAGCATCAAGTGTTGATGGTCAATAAGACCACTAGTTTCAAGAAGAAAGGCAAAGGGAAGAAGAAGGGAACTTCAAGAAGAACAGCAAACAAGTTCTGCTCGGGAGAAAAACCCAAGTCTGGACCTAAACCTGGCGAGTGCTTCTCTGCAAGCGGACTAGTCCTTTGAGCGGAACTGCCCCAAGTATTTGGCGGATAAGAAGGATGGCAAGGTGAACAAAGGTATATGTGATATACATGTGTACCTTACTAGAGCTCATGATAGCTTTTGGGTATTTGATACTGGTTACATTGCTAATATTTGCAACTCGAAGCAGGGACTACGGATTAGCGAACAACGGCAAGGGCGAGGTGACGATCTGGCGTGGGAAATGGTTCCAAAGTCGATGTAATCTCGGTCGACCGCTACCTCTACATCTACCTTGGGATTAGTTTTAGACCTAAATAATTGTTATTTGGTGCGGCGTTGAGCATGAACATTATATCTGGATCTTGTTTGATGCGAGGCGGTTATTCATTAAATCGAGAGAATAATGGTTGTTCTATTTATATGAATAATATCTTTTATGGTCATGCACCCTTGAAGAGTGGTCTATTTTAATGAATCTCGATAGTAGTGATACACATATTCATAATGTTGAAACCAAAAATGCAGAGTTGATAATGATAGTGCAACTTATTTGTAGCCTTGCCGTTTAGGTCATATCGGTATAAAGCGCATGAAGAAACTCCATCTTGATGGACTTTTGGAGTCACTTGATTATGAATCACTTGGCACTTGCGAACCGTGCCTCATGGGCAAGATGACTAAAACCCGTTCTCGGTACTATGGAGAGAGCAACAGATTTGTTGGAAATCATACATCTGAGATGTATGTGGTCCGATGAATGTTGAGGCTCGTGGCGGATATCGTTATTTTCTCACCTTCACGGATGATTTAAGCGAGATATGGGTATATCTACTTAATGAAACATAAGTCTGAAACATTTGAAAAGTTCAAAGAATTTGAGTGAAGTTGAAAATCATCGTAATAAGAAAATAAAGTTTCTACGATCTGATCGTGGGCGAATATTTGAGTTCTGAGTTTGGTCTACATTTGAAACAATGCGGAATAGTTTACGCAACTCCATACCGGAACACCACAGCGCAATGGTGTGTCGAGCGTCGTGTCGCACTTTACTAGATATGGTGCGATCTATGATGTCTCTTACAGATTTACCGCTATCGTTTTGGGGTTATGCTCTTGAGGCGGCCGCATTCACGCTGAATAGAACACCGTCAAAATCCGTTGAGGCGACACCTTATGAACTATGGTTTAGCAAGAAACCAAAGTTATCGTTTCTTAAAGTTTGGGGATCGATGCTTATGTGAAAAAGCTTCAACTGATAAGCTCGAACCTAAATCGAGAAATGTGTCTTCATAGGATACCCAAAGGAGACAGTTGGGTACACCTTCTATCACAGATCCGAAGGCAAGACATTTGTTGCTAAGAATGGATCCTTTCTAGAAGGAGTTTCTCTCGAAAGAAGTGAGTGGGAGGAAAGTAGAACTTGATGAGGTAGCTGTACCTTCTCCCTTATTTGAAAGTAGTTTATCACGAAACCGGTTTACGCGACATCTACACCAAATAGTGAGGAAGTTGATGATGTTGATCATGAAACTTCAGATCAAGTTACTCTGAACCTCGTAGATCAACGAGTAAGATCCGCACCAGTGATGCGGTAATCCTGTTACGGAAGTCATGCTACTAGATCATGATGAACCTCGAACTATGAAGAAGCGATGGTGAGCCAGATTCATAAAATGGCTTGAGGCCATGAAATCTGAGATGGGATCCATGTATGAAAACAAAGTGTGGACTTTGGTTGACTTGCCGAGATTGACAAGCAATAGAAAACAAGTGGATCTTCAAGAAGAAGGTAGCGGCGGCGGTAATATTACTGTCTACAAAGCTCGACTTATGCAAAGGGTTTCGACAAGTTCAAGGGATTGACTACGATGAGACCTTCTCACCGTGGCGATGCTTAAGTCTGTCGAATCATGTTAGCAATTGCCGCATTTATGATTATGAAATTTGGCAAATGGATGTAAAGCTGCATTCTGAATGGATTTACGGAAGAAGAGTTGTATATGATGCAACGAGAAGGTTTTATCGATCCAAAGGGAGCTAACAAAGTGTGCAAGCTCGGCGATCCATTTATGGACTGGTGCAAGCATCTCGGAGTTGGAATAAGCGCTTTGATAGTGTGATCAAAGCATTTGGGTTTATCTGAGACTTTTGGAGAAGCTTTGTATTTACAAGAAAGTGAGTGGGAGCTCTGTAGCATTTACGATATTATATGTAGATGACATATTACTAATCGGAAATGATATAGAATTCTGGATAGCATAAAGGGATACTTGAATAAGAGTTTTTCGATGAAGGACCTCGGTGAAGCTGCTTACATATTGGGCATCAAAATCTATAGAGATAGATCAAGGCAGCTTAATTGGACTTTCACAAAGCACATACCTTGACAAAATTTTGAAGAAGTTCAAAATGGATCAAGCAAAGAAAGGGTTCTTGCACGTGTTACAAGGTGTGAAGTTGAGTAAGACTCAATGCCCGACCACCATGAGAAGATAGAGAAAATGAAAGATGTTCCTATGCCTCAGCCATAGGCTCTATCATGTATGCAATGTTGTGTACCGGACCTGATGTGTGCCTTGCTATAAGCTTAGCGGGGAGGTACCAAAGTAATCGAGAGTGGATCCTTTGGACAGCGGTCAAGAACATCTGAAATACGAAAAGGACTAAGGATATGTTTCTCGTATATGGAGGTGACAAAGAGCTCATAAATGGCAGTTACGTTGATGCAAGCTTTGACACTGATCAGACGATTCTAAATGCATAAACCGGATCGTATTTACACTAAGCGGAGGGCTGTCGGTTGGTGCAGTTCTAAACAAAGCGTCGTGGCGGGATCTACATGTGAAGCGGAATACATAGCAACCGGAAGCAGCTAATGAAGAGTGCGGATGAAGGAGTTCATATCCGATCTAGGTGTCATACCTAGTGCATCGGGTCCAATGAAAATCTTTTGTGACAATCTTGGAGCAATTGCTTTAGCAAAGGAATCCAGATTTCACAAAGAACCAAACACATCAAGAGGCGCTTCAATTCCATCCGGGACTTAGTCGGTGGGAGACATAAGATTTGCAAGATACATACGGATCTGAATGTAGCAGACCCGTTGACTAAGCCTCTTCCACGAGCAAAACATGATCAGCACCAAGACTCCATGGGTGTTAGAATCATTACTATGTAATCTAGATTATTGACTCTAGTGCAAGTGGGAGGCTGAAGGAAATATGCCCTAGAGGCAATAATAAAGTTATTATTTATTTCCTTATTTCATGATAAATGTTTATTATTCATGCTAGAATTGTATTAACGGAAACATAATACATGTGTGAATACATAGACAAGCAGTGTCACTAGTATGCCTCTACTAGACTAGCTTGTTAATCAAAGATGGTTAAGTTTCTAACCATAGACAAAGGAGTTGTCATTTGATTAACAAGGTCACATCATTAGTTGAATGATCGATTGACATGACCCATTCCATTAGCTTAGCACCCGATCGTTTAGTATGTTGCTATTGCTTTTATCCATGACTTATACATGTTCCTATAACTATGAGATTATGCAACTCCGTTTACGGAGGAACACTTTAGGTACTACCAAGCGTCTGGCGTAAGCTGGGTGATTATAAAAAGTACTACAGGTGTCTCCAAAGGCAGATGTTGGGTTGGCGTATTTGAGATTAGGATTTGTCCTCCGATTGTCGGAGAGGTATCTCTGGGCCCTCTCGGTAATGCACATCACTAAGCCTTGCAAGCATTACAACTAATGAGTTAGCTGTGAGATGATGTATTACGGAGCGAGTAAAGAGACTTGCGATGTGAGATTGAACTAGGTATTGGATACCGGCGATCGAATCTCGGGCAAGTAACATACCGATGACAAAGGAACAACGTATGTTGTTATGCGGTCGACGATAAAGATCTTCGTAGAATATGTAAAGACCAATATGGGCATCAGGTCCGCTATTGGTTATTGACGGAGGCGTGTCTCGGTCATGTCTACATGTTCTCGAACCGTAGAAGTCCATGCAGCAAGGTTTCGATGGCGGTTATATTATGAGTTTGTGTATTTTGATGTACGAAGGAGTTGAGTCCGGATGTGATCACGGACATGACGAGAGTCTCGAAATGGTCGAGACATAAAGATTGATATATTGAATGGCTATATTAGGACACGGAAAGGTTCGGAAGTTTCGGAGAAAACCGGTCTTGGGAGGGTTACGGAACCCCGAGAAGTAATGGGCCTTATTGGGCCTAGAGGGAGAGAGGGCCGCACCGGGAGGTGGCGCCCCCCATGGGGAGTCGAATAGGACAAGGAGGCGGCCCTTTCCTCTCCTCTCCCTCTTTCCTTCCCCTTCCTCCTTCCTAGTTGGACTAGGAAGGGAGTCCTACTCCCACTAGGAGGAGGACTCCCCCTCCTGGCGCGCCTCCTAGGGCGGCCGGCCCTCCCCTTGCTCCTTTATATCACAGGCGGGGGCACCCTAGAACACACAAGTTGATCCTTGAGATCGTTCCTTAGCCGTGTCGGTGCCCCCTCCACCATATTCCACCTCGGTCATATCGTGGCGGTGCTTGGCGAAGCCTGCGTCGATAGAACATCAAGATCGTCCTGCGCCGTCGTCTTGTGGAACTCTCTCTCCCGGAGCTTTGCTGGATCGAACTGAGGCGTCACCGGCTATGCGTGTGTCAAGAACTTCGGGCGCCCGAATGCTTGGCGCTGGGATCGGTTGGATCGCGAGGAGAGCGTCGACTACTTCCTCTACGTTGTGATCGCTTCGCCGGTCTCGAGTGCGTGAACAACCTCTCCCCTCTCGTTGCTATGCATCACCATGATCTTGCGTGTGCGTAGGAAATTTTTGAAATTACTACGTTCCCCAACAGATGCCACGTGTGGTCACCCTAATGAAAGCACTTACATGTGTGCGATTTATCGTCATGGAAGTGGACACTTCCGTGATGATAATTTTGGTAATGTCATGGAACACTTCTCACGACAGCATAGGTATGACTATCTTGATTACATGTCATAAAATGCGTCATGGATGTACATGCATGACAAAAAACGCGACCTACTGTGACAAACACGTATCATCACGGAAGTGTATTTTTTTTGTAGTGCCACCAGCAACATCCCGGCAACCATCAGGTATAACTTCCTTCGAATTCGGCCTTGCTCTACTTCCCGAGCTCCTGACGTCATTGCATTTGTATGTTTTACTATTTCTCAGGCCCCCTCGTAGATAGGATCGATCGGCTGTTCGAAAACCACCTAATTTTTTTACGTTTAAGAGGTAAAACTAGTTCATGCACTCGAATCTAGTACTATTTGGTTCAAACAAGGAAGAAAGGGGGTGGGGGTGGGGAGGATTTGTTACATGAATCTAGGACTTGGTGAAGAGGAAATAATGGGGGCGAAAGCGTGGTGAGGCGGCTATCAGCTGGTCTCTAGCACTACTAGGGAAAACCTTATACAGAATCTTAGCAGGTATGACACAAAAAAGCGCTACGCTAATTAGTAGTAGTAGCGGGTTTTTACCCTCGCTACTACTAAGTTGATAGTAGTAGCACGCGTTTTTAACCCTCGCTACTACTAAGCGGTCTCTACCGTGCCCACCGACACATGCCATAGTAGTAGCGACGGGTATAAACCCGTGCTACTACTAAGTTGATAGTAGTGTACGGTTTTACACCCTCGCTACTACTAAATGCGAGGTAGGTGAAATCGCCATATCCTCGGCGAATCCCCATCTCCTCCCCAAATCCTCCTCTCTTCCACCACTCTCTCCTCTCACTTTCCATCGCTCTCACATGGACCTCTTGCCCATGCTCCCATCCTCCTTCGTGGCGCCCGAAAGAGCCGCCCGCCTCGCTGTGACCAAGCATCTAGGAGCTTCGCCGGTCTTCTTGGCGTCTAGGAGGCCGCCGCCCCACCACCACACGGAGCACCTCACCACGGTGACTAGCTCGTTGCTCCCATCACCTTCCTCTCTCCTCGGTTTGCTTTTCTCTCTCTCCCTCTGGTTTGACTCACCCTCCCATGTCCATGCCCGTGCGGTAAATGCGCCATGGGCGACCGAACTATCTGGCATGGTGGGAAGAGGAGCCCCGCGGCTGGCTCTGCCATAAAGCAGGCCCTCTCCAACAGCCTTCTCTGGATCTGGTCTTCCGCTGTCCGTTCATGCCTCCTTGACACCAATCATCACTAGATCGAGCCCACTGCGCCGCGACAACACGCTTGGGATCGAGATTTTTTATTTTTGAAAGTAATAGCGATGGCGGGTTATAAGACCGCTTCAGCTAATTAGCGATGGCGCTATTTTGCAGCGCGCTCTGACTAACCATGTATAGCGATGGCGTGTGTCAACACGCACTCTTGCTCTAAGTTAAGCTAATGGCGCCCGTATCGATAGCCGGGCACCCCGCTCTTGATACACCCAAACTCCCCTGCTTGCTGCTAGGATTTTCCCTAGTAGTGTAGGTCTAATAGGGAAATAAAGGAAACACAGTACAAACTCAATATAAACCCGATCTATTGGTTGAAAAAGGAAATAAAGTGGGGGCGGGGACAAGTCAGCGAGTAAGTCAGCACTAGATTTGCTAGCCTCACGGTATAAGGTGGCTATCTGAAAAAAATGGGACCAACCGGATATCCTGTTACGATGTTTGTTGCCCGAGCCACTCTTATGTAATGCCCTTTGGTAAAATGTAGCGATCACCTTTGTTAAAAAGTAAGACACGTTAAACCAATGTAGTTTTCGATGTAATGCCTCGATAATATGAATCAATGGCAGTTTTTACATGTCTGCTAAATTTCCCATTAAGATAAGTTGGTTCTTTTAGTTAGAAATGCAAGCATCTGGTCACGTCTTGTCCCGTGCCCAAAGTAATGTCATATTTAACGGTTGTCATAGTTAATCCTCTGCCCACACTAATATCTAGCAATGCCCTTTGCTTTAGAAATTGCTACTGTCCTTGTAGGATTGCCAATCAGATAAGGAACATGCTTCTTTTCATTTGATGCATGTTTCATCACTTATTAGTCACCCTCCTTTCCACCTTTTTGTGCAAACAAAGATATACATTTCACGCTTTCGATCTTAGTTGAACTGCACAAATGATATCAAATTATAGTTGAGCATTCCAGGAGCTTCACAACCAACCTTGATGTTGCTCAATTTTATTGCAACTAATGAAGACGAAGCTCTGTGGGTTTCATTTTCTGATGGAAATGGAACCGAGGCTGGAGCCCTTTTCTTAAAAAATTTTGAAGAAGAAGCTGCTAGCTCACGGGACATTGCTTCATGTTAGGTGAATTGCACCAAAAGGTCCATGAATTGAATCATCCATGTTGGTGACTGAAAGAGCCGACTTGACATCGATCTAAGCACCCCGGCCTCCATCCTTGTGGCGCATGGTACACCTCGTTTGCCACCTGCTCGACCCTAGTGTCCTTGATAAAATGAAGTAATAATCTGATTAAAATAGGCGAGTGTCATCTCTGTCATTTCATTTCCAATGTAGATAAAAAAGTGCTTCTCTTTGTTAATGTATGTTTCATCAACTAGTCCCATTGTTAATGTTTAGCGTTTACACAAACTGGGGTGCTTAATTTTAGTTGATCTGTACATAAATAGAGATTTGAATGTCTCAAAGCGCCTCCTTGTACTACCGCTGTACTTGATGTTCATCCTTTGGCGGGAAGGTGTATACGGGAGACTTGGGTCGATGTCGATATGAGGCGTGCCGTATGTGGCGTCGCGAGGCCCATCTCGCCCTCATGACATGGCATACTATGATACTATCACAATATTTTCTTCTATTTATTTTGTGTGTTTCATCAACTAGTGCCACTATAGTGTAATCACACTTTTCATTATCTGTGCAAGCAGGGTTATTTAGCTGCATTTTGGTGGGCGCACAAATGTACATATGGAACCGGCATATATGCGAGTGCGAGGTGTGCCAAGTAAAATTCTTGGCACCAACCATGCTGCATGCGCATTGGCATCCACCACCACCGATTGGGATGTGTGGCGCTCTCTATGGGCGGATCTTTCTCGGCAGCAAATCCTCTAACCTAATACTAGTATCTTATATTGGCAGTTTTCTAGGGAAGAAGCACCAATCTATTTTTCTTTATTTGTACACTGTGTCACAACTTTGACCCAAAGGTCCAGAGCTATTTTAGGGTGATTGGCGTAGTACTCGGAGAGTGATTGTAAGCATGATTTTCATTAGCTGTCACACTGATTGTAAGCATGAGCTGGTGGAAGATTAGGTTAGTGCGAAGCTTATCTTAAACCCTACCGCCATCGTTGAAACGAGGCGAGCGTCGAGGGAACCATGGAGAACGGCGGGGAAGCGACGTCGCGCCATCCGGCCTCCTCTTGCGGTGGGAGAACGAATACTCATGTGGCTCCAGCTAGCTCTTCACCCTCACGAACGGCACACCATACTCGATCGATTCGTTATCCTCTGGGTGCTCGGCCTTTGACCTGTATGCCCACCACCTCCGCCTGACTGTCGCCTCGGGCGAATCTGTCTGCTCCATCGCCCAGAGGAGATACTCGATGAACACGGAGGACTGCGACGTGACTGCCGCCGAGGAGTACATGTACATCGCCGCCCTCATCGCCATCGTCTCGCTCTTTCGCATACATTGCCACATGGCCCACACCGTCCTCAAAATCTCACTCATTGTCAAACCAAGTAAGGATCCCCTTCAACTTTGGCTAACTTTGCACAGTGGCCGCCTGGCGATCTGCTGATTCACTCTGCATCCTCTCCATAGATGTTCTTACAGGTGGTTGGTGCTAGCTTTGGAAGATGGGAGGAGGCGGTGGTCTTGCAATAGAGAAGAGGGAGAAGCGAGGCGATGGTTTTGGAATGGAGATGGTGGAGAGGAGAGGAGGTGGTTTTGCAATGGAGAAGATCGAGGAAGAGGAGAGGCGAGGCGGTGGTTTTGGAATGGAGATGATGGAGAGGAGGAGGCGGTTTTGCAATGGAGAAGAGGGAGAGAAGCGTCTGACAGCGATTTAGGATTAGACGAGAGGGCGGTGTGGCTGTGGTGGATCAAAATCAAAATCAATTTACCCTTCAATTAAGCGACCCCACATTAACTAGTCTCCCTTTTATTCTAGGTCATAATTGACCATGATTTTCTTTACATAAAATATATGTTATCGTTGCAAAAATAATATAATTTGAAAGTACATTCGAATCTGAACCAAAGCGATACAATTTTGGTGACATGCATTCACATTTGCTTGTCAAATACGATGCGTGGTCAAACTTTGACCCCAAATCATAAAACAACAAAAAATACTTCCAAGACCAGCGCCGCTCTTCGCTCTTCTCCTCTTAAACCACCGCTCCTCTCCTGTTCCAATCTAAATCCAGCGCCTCCT